>JANHFP010006384.1:14406-25285 GCA_032468135.1 Calamaria suluensis
GTAGGTTTTCCTGCCTGGGCAGGGGGTTGGACTAGATGACCTCCAAGGTCCCTTCCAACTCTTATTCTATTCTAAATCAGTATTAAAACCTACTAGGCCCAGTTTGCTCTCCAATTGCCGAGGAATGATTGTGTTGAACATCGAACTAAAATCAACAAGCAGCATTTTCACATGAGCATTCTTCTCCCCCATATGCACCAAACTAAGATGAAGCACACAGGAAAGTGCATCATCTATTCAGCGGTTCTTTCTATAGGCAAACTGTAATGAGTCAAATGTAGGGGGAAGGCATGAAACCATATAGTCCTTTATCAATCTCTCAAAACATTTCATCATAATAGAAGTGAGTACAACTATTGACAAAAATGTCATGGCAGAACAATGGCGAAAAATTGATTTCTCTTCCCCATGTTTCTTTGATGGACCTAAAAAATCACACCTCACAAATTGTCCTGAGAAGTGTGATAGACCAGAGAAATTATTTGAAAGAAAGTTTTTACAAAGGAAGAAGTCATTTACTGTTGCTCAAACAGTTTGCTCAAACGTTTCCAGAACAGTTATTGGTTACTGAATATTACAGCACAAATCTGCTTAAAGCTCCAATGGCATAAATATCAATGTTTATGCCAATGCAGCATTTACATAACTGGAAATCTGGGATGCAACAGGCCAGCCTCTTGGCTACCATTCAATGTTTATGGATGCGTTCTCTCAATTTTCTGCTTGTCTGCCTCACATAATGGGTGCTGTAATCCATGTATATGTGGTAGATGTGGTCTATTTGCCTTCTTTGGCCATTGGGCTTTTGGGCTTGCTTAGGATGACTTTATTGGTTTATAGTTTTTCTATGAGGCCTAGGTACTGTAGTAACTTTTTGCTAGCTTTAGATGTGTTTTTAATATATGATAGTTACGTTTGGGCTGTGTGAATGATCTCACATTCATAGCAGACACAGTGATGCAATGTCTGGAAATAATAATACACTCACAGATGCAACCCGAAATATGTATTTGTTGTGTGGACAATACATTCATTATGATAAACTACTTCAAGTAAAGAACACACATCAAAATGCCTTCTCTGGAATGACATTTGAAAAATGGATACTATAATATCCAAACTGAGGGTTGAATTTAAGCTTTATTTATATCCTTTGTAAAAGAGGTTGGAACTCATTTTCTTTTCATACTTCTTTCCTACATTTTTTTTATTTGCTGCACTCCAAACTTTTATTCTTCCTCTTCATTCTTTCTCTCTAGCTATCCCTCTTTCTGACTGTTTATTAGTTTTTATCTTTCTGTTCTATAAAGAACTTTATAAAGCAATATAAAAAAATCCAGTGGAATCAGATTCATCAGATTAAGTTTTATACTTCAGAGAAAGCAATGGCAAGGTACACACCCAAATGGACCCCAAAACAATCTACACCAATCAAATATTCAGCAACATCCCAACAATATTGAAAAGAAGCTGTGTAAATATTCATCAGATGATGAACACTATATTGCAATAATCCAGAATTCCAAAAAGCAGACAGTTTACTTATATAATACATTGCCATGTAATGGAAACTCATGCAATATCATAAAATTTATTTGTCCATGTAACCAAGAACTACAAATCTGTGAATCTCAGACAGGCAGAACATTGAGAAACATATCCATGAACACATCAACTGGCATTCAAGAGACACTATGAAAATTATTTAATTCAAACAGACACTTACAGGTTTGATTCAGTAGTGAAATCCATTTTTTTTACTACCGGTTCTGTGGGTGTGGCTTGGTAGGCATGGTGTGGCTTGGTGGGCATTGCTGGGGAAGAATACTGCAAAATCTCCATTCCCACCCCACCCCAAGGGAAAGGATATTGCAAAATCTCCATTCTCACCCCACCCTGGGGCCAGCCAGAAGTGGTATTTGTCGGTTCTCTGAACTGCTCAAAATTTCCACTACCGGTTCTCCAGATTCTGTCCGAACCTGCTGGATTTCACCCCCAGTTTGATTTTACCTTAGATGAAGCCAGATCCAAAAGTGCAGAAGTATAATTTGTATTAGCTTTTACTTTCATTTTGAAAGCTTTTTTAAAAATTATAAAAGAACCAAAAATACAAGATAATTCTAGAAGCATGGTACTCTGAATAATCCAGCTTTTAAGAAACACATTGAGATAGGGTCTATTACAGATCATACATTAAACAAAGGAAACAGAGATCAAGAAAGAGAGAAACAGATCTATACATTCTTCTTTGTACATCTATTAACCACTTCCTAGATAATCAGGAACCACCACCAAGTAAAAAGAACAAACCAGATTTCAATTATTTTTCTTATATAAAACCATAGATACTCAAATCAAGGAAGAAACAATAAGAGCTGGTAGGATAAACTCCCATAAATAAACCTCCAAAAAACTTTACTCTCCTGCAGCACTGATACTGTTATCTGGTCTGGTAATAAAATGTCTTCAGAAAAAGCAAAACACATTAAAAACACGGGACACCTACCAGTCCTGAGGATTTGTGAAGGAGATGCCCAAGTTAAGCAAAATGCTAATGGTTCACAAAGGAGTTTTTTTTAAAAATGAATGTCTTCAAGTTAATGTACTGTTGGTGTAATTTTCTTCTTAGCTAAACCATTCCACCACATTATCTCAAGAGAATTTTCATGGAGGGAGCAATAAAACAGAATATTAGTTCATGTTCTTAGTTGTGAACATCTCAGAAGCTGAGCTACACAGTGCATATTTTGCATATCCTCTTTGCAACCTCTGTTTCATAAATATTGACTAGATAAACAGCTAGGTAGACTCATTAATAGCACCACATACTGCATAGCCTATTCTTTTATTTCAATACAGACAACTGAGAAGACATAAAGGAAAAGAAGAATGAGTTTGAAACCACAGGGATTTCTGAAGCTTATTTGCCAATTCACATGCATGGTAAAAGCAAAACTTGAATATTTCTGCCTATAGTATATTTAATAATATACTATATTCACAAATGTAGGGCATTTTTAAATTACGTGGTCATTTATTTTTTTAAAGGACAACTTGCATTTGCTTAAGTGCAATATTTACACATCTACCAATAGTTAGCCCTAAGGTGAGCAGTGAAGGACATTATTCCAAATGTTACAATAGAAAATAAAATAAACAAAGAGAATGGGTGAGACCAGTTGGGGAAAATATTCTGTGATTTTATTTGATTATAATTGTAAACTAGCTTGATGATTTTGAGGTGGTCTTCTTCATGATCTGGCCACCCTAACTCTGCTCTTGAAACAATGATTCTGGAATTCTACCATTTGAGTTGTGAGAAAGTTTAGAGAACATCTAGTAACATAAATAAATAACGTTTTCAAAAACAATGTCCATACCAAAGGAATTCAGATTTTACTGGCTAATGAGGTGGCAATTTTCCACACATTTTATGTTGCTGTTGCATTTTCCTTTAATGGAATATTACAGACCTGCCAGGAAAAAAACTTTAATAGAATCATGCAGAGAAATCATGCATATTATGATATAATAGGAGGAATTTCTTGCCTATCTATTTAGGGTGAACAGCAGGCTGATGACAGCCCTTTCTCTAGAGCTGACACAGGAAATTCAAAAAGTCAAGATGGAAGCTACAGACCATTTAAAGTTGGTGTGATTACATGGAACTGGACTCCATTTTCATTTTTTCCCACCCACTGCTTGGTTCATTCATTTTGTTTCAATGTACATTTTCAATTTCTAAATGAATAAAGGGTACTGTATTGCCCATTAAAACTCTTATTTCTGAAGAGGATAATAGAACACAGTCTTGTTTCCCAAATATGCTTCTCTACCAGTGTTTTCTTACTTTTCAGGGTTTTCTAAAAGCTGCCAGATAGCCCATTTCTTTCACAGATATAAAAATGACATTTACACTTGATGCTAATAATAATACCTTGGCACTAATAGATTAATGGATGGCATGTTTATAATATTCACAATAGCAAACTGATATTTTAGATTTTCAACTGCTGTCGCCTTTACAAAACACATTAAACAATAGCTATTTCTTGAAGGATTTCTTGAATACAACAAAAATGACTCAACACACAGTTTTCCATCTACATAATAACCTATTCTGCTTCCTATGTGATTTCAGTGATTACTTTACTTAATCCATGACAAATAACTTGTAATGCTTCCCATTGTCAGCTCAAACCTTCAAGTATAATTGCGAGGAATATTCCCTCAATCAATAATCACACTATTATTGCAGCATTTCAAGACGAGAAAAGAAAACCCATTTCAAAATAAAAGAAGCAGAGGAATAGTTTGAGAATAGTTTGATACTGTTGACATGGAAGTGATGACATTAAAACAGAAATTATATAACGTATGTGACACTGATGAGGTTTTAGGGATCTGTTAGATAAAGTATATCATCTCATAAACAATGGCTTTTTTTCCAGCTTATATTTTTGACTTTATTCTTGCCATTCTTTGAAAACGTACTGAGGAACATTTAGGGAAGGAGTCATTTCAAAGGAAAAGTAAATCCAAAATAACATTTTCTGATAGTAATAGATCAATGATGGATAACTTTTTCTGGACTGCGTGCCCAAAGTGTGTGGCCGAATCTCCAAAATGCAATGCAGACGTGCGCCCTGAAAATGTCCCATCCCCATGCATGGAGGAAAGTACTCCTCATTCCCCCTGCCTCCATGCATGTGTGTGCATCCCCACATGCACCACGCCCCCCCCATGCTTGTGCAGCAGAGATCTGACGACCAGCTGACATGACATGTGGCATGCGCACATGAGCGGTGGAGCTGAACTGGGGCAACAGCTCAAGTGCCCACAGAGAGGGTGCTGTGTGCCACCTGTGGCACAGGTGCCATAGGTTTGCCATTACAGTAATAGATTAATCAATTATTGAGCCCTACAGGACTTTTTCTGGGTACAAGCTTAAGGAAAGTTAAAGCTTTAAAGAAAGTTAAAATACTTTTAAGTTCCTTTCAGTTGAGTTGAAAATCTGAAATTCAGTTTTATGCATGGATGGTCATCAATCATATACAGACTTTGCTGGAAGTAATATTCTGTGAACTCAGTGAAATTTTGGAGTAGACTAGACAACATGCCACCCATTGGATCATCCTTTCATATGTACAGTATATCTCCTTACCTAAAAAGATAAACAGAATGATCACCAGTGGATTGCTAGTGTTTTTGTTTTAAAATAAAAGAAGAAAATATTTTATTTAAGAAGACATATATTTGTAGATGGCTTTATAGATGGTTTTCATTCAACAAAGGATGCACATTTGTGGTTGGTCTACCATTCTTTAAGAATATTTTGACTTCTTTTTCCTCAGTTTAAAGTGACACACAGATGACCATGCTGAAACACCAGTATCTTCTGATAAATCAACACATTCCCTATGGTTTGTCCTTGTACTTTATGTATAGTGACAGCAAAGCATGCTATTGAAAATTGTGTCTGCGGAAGAGGACACCGCCCCCCTATGATTGCCATCATTTTGATTAATTGCACTGTCACTTTTTGCAAGTTATATTCTTCAAGGGTTTTTCTCAATTTCACAACTTTAAAAACAAAACAAAACACAGAAGAGCTTGTTTATGATTTTCTCTTTGACCATGATATTCTGCAGTCTTGTTCTTTCAACATCTTCCAAAGTCTTGCCAATGATAATCAGCTTGAAACAATCTTCTCTCTGTTGAATGACAGAAACGGATATGTCCATTAAGTGTCTTCAATGATTTGAAAAATACTGCCCCCTTTATATGATAATGAAGATGGATGCTCAATTAGTAGAGGTCAAGAAATGACCCAGAACATTGGGTTCAAACATTTTGGAGAATTCTTCAACTCTTTTTACAATCATTCTTCTTTTCTACCTCTTATTACTCCAATCATAGAATTTAATACAATGATTTTGCAAATGGAACATACTTGCAAAGATGAATGAATTCTGGTGTAGTGATTTTTGCCATATCATTATTCAGTTGCATTGCAGAATTATCTGGAAAGATTAATTGATGCTATTGTGGAAGGTGCACTTATAGGCAAAAGTTGGTTGGTTTCCTGTCATGAATTTGAAATCCAAGTATCAATGCAACAACTACAGAGGGCCGAATATGTCAAATGCTGTATGATTTTGTTTTCTGTGTTCAATACAAAAATTGTCTCATCACTCCCCTTCATGGTATATTTGATAACATGTTTGATGGATTTTACAGATGAACATATTTCTGCATTGAGATGACAATTGAACACCTTCAACAGGTACATTATCATGTACTACTTATTAAGAAATTATAATTTGACTCCATCATCCTGATTTATGAGCACTCATTCCTGTTGATAGGTCATCACCACAGCAGGTGTGTTTGTCGAATAGTTTTCAGTGTCTCTTACTTCCTGTACTATTTTACCGGCACACCAAGTTCTGTTGGAATGAGGACCATGGATCATGGACTTCAGTACCAGTTTGTGTAGCTCGGGATCTTAATTTAGATCTGATATTTTGGCTTACACAAATATACCATACCTTTGTGGTCTTGGCTTGGATGCTTCAGCAAGCCACAGCAGATAGTGAAAATGAGGCAGTTGTATCATCTAATGTTCTTCCTGAACTTGTTTTAATGATTTACTAAATTCAGATTTCTTTTTTAAAAAATGAGATGACATTTGTGGGCATAGCTGCCCCTTTCTCTGGACCAACTGCTTGCCCAGTGATTTAGACTGATGAGAAAAGGGATGGATAATAAGAGGGGCTCTATAGATGGAGGTGAAATGAGCCTTTTTTAAAAAATGAATCCCTTCTCTTTTATAGTATCTACCCTAAACATAGACATATAGAGTCTGACTTAGTGGAAATATGTTCCTACCAATAGAATGCTACTAAAAACAAAGGTTTTGTTTTCTCTGAAAGTGATGACATTTGCTGGCAGTGGAGAATGTATGATTCAGTATCTCTGCTATAAAGCACTATATGTTAAGAATGCCCCTGATGAATGTGCCCTTGGCTTTGAACAGAGACCTGTCAATCAGCCAGCAAACCTTTCTTCCTGTCTTAGCATTGTACAGAAAAAATACATTTTTCAAATACAGCTTTCATGCGATACTTTAAAATGCTAAATCATTCACAATGTTTTATTTCATTTTGGCCTCTTTAAAAGGACTTCACCTCTTCATGGACCCAGAAAAATTGCCTTTTTCTTTTAGGATTATATAAGGATCCTGAATATTAATTATCCCTCTCTTTGATTAGACTGCTTGGCTCATTTTCTTGAGATACTTGCAGCAATTGGTTTTTCCCCTCTGTTTTCTGGAAGATTCCTGATATCTCCTTGAGGCATATTATAGTTTGGAATGACAGGTTATTAGGTGGGGAGGAAGTGATGGTTAGTAGACAGACATCTCAGTTTATAGCAGCAATTTATGATATTTGCATAATTATCACTGCAAAATTATCTAATATTTCTGTGAACATCGTTGGACACAAATTCTGGTACAATTATTTCTAAAATATGTTGTATGCAATGAAAATATTATACTACACTATAGTGTTTTCTTGGATTTATATACAAAAGTTAACTGATTTAGAATTTATCAGCTTGAAAAATAACATGGATTTATTGCCAAGCATAAACTTTGTTAAAAATAATAGTCCATTACCCATCAAAAGCTGTCACCATATAATAGTCTCCAAACTTATTTTAAAAGTATATATATCCATTTATTAGCAGGAAGGGAGAGATGTTCCTCTTATTTCTGTTGCAGTGTAAATTAATATTTGTTTATAGAAAATTCCATTTTCTTTGAGAAGGAAACTTTTAACTGTGACACACAAGTTATTGCCTGAACAAATGCATGGAGGTAATGTTACATATACAAATAATTACATGCACATAAAAAAGCTCTAAAATGTTTAGATAATGTCCAAGGATTAATTTCAGAAGTGAACATAGAAAAGGCGGATTGTGACTTTTCATACCAGCCTGTTTTCAGTCTTCATGAGAACTCATGCCATTTTAAAGGAGGTGTTCAAGTCTGCATTATTTTAATGTTATAACTCACTGCTTCCATCCCTCCAAAATCGAATAAAGTTTGGGTCCTAAGTCTAGCCATCTTTAAAGGGAGCACCGTGCTATGCAACCAGTATTGGCTTTAGACTAACTTTGAGTAGACACCTGCCTAAGGTGCCAAAGGTTAGGGCCATGATGGCAAATCTGTGGCACCAATGCCATAGGTGGAACACGAAGCCATATTGGTGGGCATGCAAACATTGCCTTAGCTCATCTCTGGCCAGCTGATTTTTGGGCCCATGGGAAGTTGGGAAACAGGCTGTTTCCAGCCTCCAAGGGGGTGGGTGGGAAAGGCACATTTTTTTCTCTTCCCAGGCTCCAGAGCCTTTCTAGGAGCCTGGGGAGGGTGAAAACAGCTTCCTCCCCAGGGGCCCTACAGAGGCTAGAAAAGGCCCATTTCACAACTTCCAGAAGTTGGCAAATGGGCCATTTCCAGCCTCCAGAGGGCCTCAGGGGGGGAAGGGTGTGGGGAGCGCACTGATTTATGGGTTTGGGCAGGTGTACATGATCCCTCCCCCATGCTCCCCAAACATTTGGCACTTGATTGCAAAAAGGGTAGCCATCACTGGCCTTCATTCTGAATACTTATTTTTTAAAAAATATTTACAATGACTGGAAGTGGCACCAACAATCAATCTCTTCCAGGGGTGCTATATACCATTGAACCGTAACGGTATGCTACAGAATTCCTTCTGTGACTCAGAAACAATAGAACTCACGCTCTACTGAATTTGACAAGATCCCTCCAGTTCCTTAAAAATTCTGGTTGTATGGCTCTATTGTTGAAGGTTGAATTAGATGTGGAAAAGTTGTGAGTCTTTTGAGATAGGCAAGATGAAGAAACAGAAGTAGCAGGGGACACAGGTATGTTCTTCTGTGTTGAAAGGTAAGATAGAAGACTCAATTCAATTTATTATTACAGTCTTAGAACAGAAACAAATAAAATCTCTCAGTATATTTACACTTAAGAATTCTAGTATAAAATAATAAATGACAACTAAATCTATAATAAAATCCAGTGTCCAATACATGCTCTGACTATACAACAAAAGTAGCAGGGAACACAGGTATGTTCTTTTGTGTTGTAAGGTAAGAAAGAAGACTCTTGAAAGCCTGTCAGAAGTTGTATCTGCCTAGTCTTATACCAAACCAAATCAAAGCATGATTAATTTGAGTTTCTTTCTTATACTTTACATTTCCAAAGACTGAGCTGCGGTCTTTCTTCTGCTCATTGCTCTCTTCTTGCTTTTTTTTAAAAAAATCCAGAGCTCCATTTGGTTACCAAAGCAGCTTTGGAGTGAATGGAGATGCACAGGTAACACCAGTCATTATTCCTTTCAACTTGGCCTGTTGTTTCCAGAGATCATGCTACAGCTTGCAGAAGATAGCTATGCAATCTGCAATTGCTTTGAGAAGCCACAGCATGCTAAGAAACATTTTTGTCTCCCTTTAGAAACCAAAGTGCTTCACATATTGAGTCTATAAAACCTGAAGTCCGAGTGCTAATGAAGTCTCCTTCAGTAGTTTGGTGCATTGAGGCAAAGTGCAGCATGATATATTTAAGATGCAGACACAAAAAGAGCATGGAAGTTGTTAAATTTCTATGGCTCAGTTTAATGTTTCTATTCCCTTTGTATTGCTTTGCTTTGGATAGAAATATGTTGTTACAAACTGTAGGAATTGTTTATGTAATTACACATTTGATGTTGCTCTGTGGAATGCAGACATTTTCACTTGGCTACTCTTCGTGCATATACAACAATGTACTGTACCACATTTTTCTTTTTTAAGAATACATTTTTACATTCGGGTCACAAACCTTTGGGAATATTGGTACACCTTCGGTTAAAAAATATAAAGTCACTGCTGAAACTATAAATGTTATGTTAATTTCTTTTAGATAAAATTTGAGCATACTAAAAACCACCCCCTCTTTTGCTGTGTTCGTTTATTTATATGCAGCCTTGCCCACTTTCAACCCCTCTGCATGCTAGCAGAATCCAAATATGAAGAACTGAAGACATAATTGATTCTGTTTATTTCAACTCATTTTGGATAATCCTACGTTATTTATCTGGACTGGATTCAGACTCTTGTATTTTTGGTTGGCGAGGAGGTAGGGATTCTCCTTCATAAGTGACACAAGGTTCAACCATCGATGATGTACACAGCCTTGCTTTGTAGCTTTGTGTACATTATATGCTCTAGCACAATGTTTCTCAGTCTCGAAAACCTTTGAGATGCTTGGAACTGAGCTCCAGAATGCTTAAAGTTGTCAAAGTTGAGAAGCCCTACTCTGGAAGGTGTCTACTGCATACAAAAGATTGTATTTAACTGGTCAATCAGCATTTTCTTAAGCCAGAGGTAAAAAAAAACCCACCTTGTTTGGATTCAGGATCATATTTGGATTTTAATGGCATTTTGGGGATCACGTTCAATATATATGTTATACAGAACCTAATTCTTAGACAGGTTGGTGTAGTGATTAAGGCATCAGAAGAGAAACTGGAAGGCTGTGATTTCTACTCCCTCTTTACAAGCCCAGTTAGGTGACCCTGATGTCACCACAGCCAACTCACCAAGGAACAGTTCAGCATGGCCAACTTGCTACCAGGACAACTCACCACAGGACAAGAGTTGCACTAATATAACATTGGATACGCCAGTTGCGACCCTTTCTGGATCGGGATGCTTTGAGGACAGTCACTCAAGCACTGGTCACTTCCCGCCTGGATTACTGTAATGCGCTCTATATGGGGCTCCCGGAAGGGAGCACTCGGAGGCTCCA
>JANHFP010006389.1:9737-22896 GCA_032468135.1 Calamaria suluensis
TCGCTAATTTCTGCCTGGATAGTCTCTTGAGATGAGCTGAAAGGCAAAAAGGGAGCTTACGTTGTTCCCTCCCATAACTGGGCAACCATAATTGGGCAACCAAGTATCTCCACAATTACACACACACACACACACACACACATATTTCAATTGTTTATTTTGCTGAAGGGCAAAAGGGGGCTACAAATTTGCTCCCTCCCACATTTGGGTAACTAGGTATCTCTACAGACACACACACACAAACACAATTAAATTTATATATATAAAAAACAAATCCAATATTTTCTTTTCGGCTTATTAATTTCCTTAGAGTCAAGTGCAAAATTGAATGAAACCATATACTGTAGTTATGTGACTGCATTTCACATCTCCTTTAAAGTTTGTTTACAGTAACCTTCCATTCACATCAATGTATTCATTTGTTTCTCTTTTGAGTGAATATTTAAGGCTTAAGATTCAACGAGAGAGATCAGTGGGGCCACTGAGATAACTTTTTTAAAAAAAAAATCTGAAGAAAGAACTCCAGTAAAAATTATCCCAATTTATTACAGACTAAACTGTAATAAAAATTGATAATGCATTAGATTATTAAATAGTGTAAAAGTGCATTTTCTTAAAATAAATGTATGTTGTATATATATTGGGAGAGGGACAGAGATAAGACAGAGAAAATTACACTGGACTATCATCCCCCTTCTGTTTATATATATAAAGTAATGCCAAATTAACCTCTTTTGAAACAGATTGAGGGAATTCCATTGACATAATGTATCTTGACCACAAGAAAATACAGATTGCCCTCAATTTATGACTCCAGTTGGGAAAACAGTTTCTGTCACTAAGTAATGCACCCAATTTTACGAACCTTTTTGCCATAGTCATTACGCAAATTTCCAAGACCATTAAGCGATTCATATGGTCATTCAGCAAATCCAGATTCTTCCCCTTGACTTTGCTAGCCAGAAACTCCCTGGGAAAGTCATAAATGCCAATCATGTGACTTCAGAATGCTGCAGCCATCATAAATACATCCTGGGTTGAAAAGCATTCTGAAATTTTGATTGTGTAATTAACCATAAGAGTAAAGACCAGTCATAAGTCTTCTTTCTTTCTCGTTCAGAAGTCAATTTTCAATTATTGCTAAACAAATGGTCATAGGTTTGTTGTTGTTATTTGCGAAGTCGTGTCTGATCCATCACGGTCCAATGGATAACGTTCCTCCAGGCCTTCCTGTCCTCCACCATTCTCTTGAGTCCACCCAAGCTCACACCTACTGCTTCAGTGACTCCATCCAGCCACCTTGTTCTCTGTCGTCCCTTCTTCTTTTGCCCTCAATCTTTCCCAGCATCAGGCTCTTTTCTAGGTCATAGGTTTAGGATTACCTGCATTTGGCAAAATCTCAAATGACCTTCTCATTAATAAAATGGTACCATGACGGAGACAATTGGCAACAGGGTAGAAGCCAGAAGACTCTGTGTTCTAATTCAGCCTTAGCTGAAGCTGGTGACTTTTAGCCAGTCACTCTCTCTCAGCCCTAGGAAGCAGGCAAAGGAAAACTACTTCTGAAAAATTCAAGCAGTCACCATGAATCAATGCTGACTGAACACAAACAAAAACAAACAAAACCATGTTTACGAAGTGACACAACTATTAATGAATAAGCTGAATGATCGTATCAGTTTAGAAATAGTGCGTCCAGTTCTGGGCATCATTATCCCTAAAATGTCAACAATGTGGAATAAATTCAGAAAAAAATTATTGTTGAAAGAATAGAAGTGAAGTCTTGAATACATTTAGCTCCAGAAGAGAGCATGCTTCATTTCTGAGATAGCCATCTTCAGAACAAATTAGCAAATACTGTGCTGAGCAGGAAGTTGGACTAGATGACCTCTGAGATAGCTATCAACTCCAGGACTATGAATAAACATCACACACCCATACACTAGTTCTTCTGGTCAGACCCCATTTGATTATGTAAGTGCTATTACAGATATTATTTTATTAAGTTTTTACAATTTAAACAATCATTATACAACTCTTGTGCATGACTGTGACTATTTACATGTCATCCCACTAATACTCTCTTATTTTCTATGCATTTCTGTTAAATCTGCATTCTATTTTCTATTTTTCCTATTTTCAATCCAACTGTACCAACTTTGCCATATTATGTAAAAGTCCGAATCCATAAATCCTTTCAGTTCAAGTATCATTTTGTCCATCTCGGTGCAGTCCATTACTTTTTAAATTATTACTTCTTTCGAAGGTATATTTGGGCTTCTCCCAAATATATTGTGCAAAGGCCAATCTTGCCACAGTTGTTATATGCAGAATCATATATATTGTTTTTCTTTCCTATTTATTTTTCATTATTCCTAGAAGAAACTTTCCGGTGTGCATTCAATCTGGAAACCTGTTAGTTCCTGTATCCAACTATATTTTTGTCGAGTATTTTCTTGTTTCAGGGCATAACCACCATGTATGTAAGAAGGTACCTTGCTGTTGTACACATTTCCAACAGTTGGGATGTAGATTTGGATATATTTTTGCCAATGTAGAAGGTGCTATATACCAACAATAAAGCATTTTATATTGATTTTCTTTATATTTTGCCAACCTGGTTAGTTTATAATTTCTATTCCAGGTTATTTCCCAATCCTCTAATTCAATGTTATGCCCCACATTTTTTGCCCAGGCTATCATAGTTCTATTACAGATATTATTGATGATGCCCAACATCTTAGAATTCATCATCATATTGTTTTATTATTGTTTGACAAACTTCAATCATATTCAAAGCAAAGTGACTGACAGAAACCAATAAACTATTATCCCATTTCATTTTCTTTCCTAGGCCATGCAATGCTTTGCTCTCTACTAATTCCATCTTTTTGTTCCAGTTTCCAACCACACGAAGCATATTTACCTTGCTTAGCCTGTTAATTTCAGATTGAACTTGACCATAAATTTTGATCACCTCCTCTTCTTCTGCATCAGTGGTTTGAACATAAACTTGGAGAAGTACCATGTCAAATAGTTGCCACTGGAGTTCAAATTTGTTATTTAGTCACTGACTGCATTTTTCTGAAGTCAAGTCTTTGCTATATCCTTCCTGACCATGGAAACAATGCCAGTACTTTGGGGTGTGTTTTTTTTTCTTCATCCATAATAATAATGAATTTGAATCTCTGATGAAAAATATTTGATCCCAGGGCACTTGCTGATTTTTATGATGTCAGTGTATAGTCAATTCCTTTTAACTGTCTGATATTGAGGCTCTGGAATGATGCTTTGGAAAGAGTGCAAAGAAGAACAAATAACTGGCGGTGGCTGGAATTGAGTATGTCTAGTCTAGTGAAAAGAAGGAGGGGTGGTGACATGATAGCAATGTTCCAATATTTTAGGGGCTACCACAAAGAAGAGGGAGGTCAACCTATTTTCCAAAGCACCAGAAGGCAAGGCAAGAAACAGTGGATGGAAACTCACCAAGGAGAAAAACAACTTAGAACTAAAGAGAAATTACCTGACAGTGAGAACCATCAACCAGCCTTGCCTTCAGGGGTTGTGGGTGTTCCATTACTGGAGGCTTTTAAGAAGGGACTGGGAATCCATTAGTCTGAAATGGCATAGGGCTGTGATGGCGAACCTATGGCATGGGTGCCACCTTTGGCATGCGGAGGCATCTCTGCAGTCACAGAAGGTGTCGCCCTAGGTCAGCTCCACTGCACATGCATACGTGCTTCCCCCCGGCCAGCTGACTGGTCTGCAGAGATGCCTGCACATGTGCATGGGGTACTGGGTGGGGTATAGTACATGTATTAGCATGTGCATGGGGCCATGTGTGTTGTGCATACATGCACAGCAGGTGGAGGTATGCAGCATCCCCCTGCCTAATTTTGAGCCTAGAAAGCCTCTTGGGACCAAAAACAAGCCGGGCCAGTCCAGGGGGCACACATGTGTGGAGGGGGGAGGGGTTGCACACACGTGTGCAGGTGGAGGGGAAAGGGTGTGTGTGTGCATGCGCAGGGTGGTAAGGCACACAGGTGGCATTGCATTATGGGTATAAGCACGCGCACGCAAGCTTTTGGCACCTGAGGGAAAAAATGTTAGCCATCATTGGCTTATGGTCTCCTGCTTGAACAGAGAGTTGGACCGGTAGACCTCTGAGTTCCTTTCAAACTCTGATGATAATTATAACACTGTTGAGCTTTCCATGTTTATATATTTCATGTTTCCACTGTAATTCTGTCTTTGCAGCTGTAGATTGTCTTTTCCTACATGGTAATACCAGCAACTAGATCAGTGGTGAAATCTGAACCGGTTTACTACCGGTTCACTGGCTGCATGCACACACAGAGTGCACACCAAACACGAGCCGCATGCACGCATGTGGAGTGCAAAACAAACCTGAGGTGCATGCACATGCAAGCTGCACAGGTGTACATGCAGTGCGCAACAATAGGAGGCTTGGAAAGTATGTAAATAGAAGAGTGGGGGGGGTGATCAGCTATGGCATGTGATCGTGGAAACTTTTCAAAAAACCTTTTAAAAGCATTTTTTACTATTGGTTCAGGCAAATACGTAGTAAAAATGCTTTTAAAAATTAAAAAGAAAGGTTCCAACAATCTTGCGGCACAGCTGTGATCATCAGAGCCTTTTTTACCTTTTAAAAGCACTTCTTTTACTACCTATTCGCCAGAACTGTTAGTAAAAAAAATGCTTTTAAAAAGTGTCTAAAAATGCCTAAAAAGTTTTTTTAAAAAAAGTCCGATGATCAGCTGAATGATGTGCAATCGTCTGAACTTTTTTTTTACTTTTTGAAGTGTTTTAAACTACCTACTTGCCTTAAAAAATGCTTTAAAAATAAATTTTAAAAAACTTTTTTTAAAAAAAGTTCCAATGATTGTGCATCACTCAGCTGATCATCCAAATTTATTATTTTTTTTACATTTTTTACTACCGGTTTGGGTGAACAGGCCCTAACCAGTAGTATTTCACCCCTGAACTTGATTCCCTAAGAGCTAAGTCTAGTCACATCATAAGCGCTATTAATATCTGGAAGTAGATCAGCTCTTTCTCAGTAGTATGTTGAGTGCCGTCCAACTTGAAGCAGGCCATCATCCAGCACTATATTATCAATCATTTTATTTTGTCTATCCTTGTGCTGTTTTTTTTCCCCCTGTAAAATACAGAAGTGGTTTGCCACTGTTTTCTCAATTATGCATTTGCTGCTGTCACTAAAGTGATGAGTAGCCTCCAGGATCTTCCTATATCACTGCTACTCGATACAGGGTTTTGTCTGCTTCAACTGCACCACTGGGGTGACCTTTATACTCTGGGTGAGTTTGCTGGCAGAACATCCTTGGCATTTTCCACTCATCCCTGTCAAGACATCCCCACCTCAGATGAAGCGGGACACTGGGAAGGCAGGCCCAAATAATCCACTACTGTGTAAAAAGAGTAACGGGGTAAGTTCCCTTACTTGTCCCAGCTTCTTTCAACCTAACAGTTTTGAAAACACATAAAAAATGCAAGTAGAAAAAATAGGGACCACCTTTGGTGGGAAGGTAACAGTGTTCCCTTTGGCGTTTAGTCATGCTAGCCACATGACCACGGAGACGTCTTTGGACAGCGCTGGCTCTTCGGCTTTGAAACGGAGATGAGCACCACCCCCTAGAATCGAAAACGACTACCACACATGTGCGAGGAAAATCTTTACCTCTCTATATATACATACAAACTATGAATGTTATAGTAAACTAAATAGCAAGCTCTTTGCAATAATGTAATGCATCTTACGTCATATCATACATTGACCAGTAAACCATCATTTATCAATAAACAGTCATTTGCACTTTGCTATCATTAGATGTACATAATGGAGCATCAGTAGAATCGAATACATACAATAAGAAGAAGTTGAGCCAAGCAATATCAAGTTCTACAAGCTCAAGCTCTATTGCAACTGACTTCTTATGTCCTTATGTCCGCTTCTGTTCTCATACAACCTTACAATTACAATAATGACTGGTTGTAGTCAACCTTCCTTTATGGACAGAAAGCTAACTTAAACACACAAAGCTGTTAATGTTGGGATTTAGCAGACCTCTGTTAGGAGGAACGAGCACCAAGAAAGGAGTGTAGTGAAAGAAGATTGAGTGTTTACTAGAGATAAAGACACAGTTGGTAAAATAATCTATATTAACACAAACTATTTACAATCCAAGATATATCAAACTCTATACATCAACGCAATCCTTCATGCATAATCATAAACCACAATCAAGCATAGAACAATAATATACAAGCATGTACTTTACAAGTAAGGCATCAGCACGGCAAACGGCTTAGCAAGATATCAGCACAGCTACAAATAGCTTAGCCTTCCTTCTTATATTCTTTTAAAGCAAGGGTCGGCGATCTTAAACGCTCAAAGAGCCATTTGGACCCGTTCCCCACAGAAAAGAAAACACCGGGAGCCACAAAAACCCTTCCCATGCCTTACTATTTCCTGAGCAACCTCAAAAACCCATAGTGGGTTGAAAAGCTCAATAAATTGTGTGCTGGCGGGTGTCGCACATTGGCGGGTGTGACACATGTTTTGAGTGACAGGGAGCCGCAGCAGAGGGGTGAAAGAGCCACATGCGGCTCCGGAGTTTGCTGACCCCTGGTTTAAAGCAACAACCCTACAATTACAGTCATTACAGGTGGTGTTCAGCTTCCTTAAAGGCATATAACAAACCACCATTTATGCAGAGTACCATAGACTCAACAAAACCAACATATGGTGGATTATAAACCCAGCAGTGAGGTCCCGTGTGACCACAGGGGCCTCAGCATGACCAAGCCCACCCACCCCAGGCCCAGCCCAACCCCCTTGATGGAAGAGGAGTCTTAGACTGTCCTGCCGCCAGCCAGCCTTACCTTGGCTTGTTCCCGCCACACCAGGTGACCGAGAGCGAGACGAGGGCCGGTGCACTGCAGCACTCCTTGGACCAGCTCAACCTCTCACTGGCCAAGGCTGCCGATTCCGAGACGTCCCTGAAGGAGAAGGTGCAGGGGTTGACGGCCACCTTGTCCGAGAGCCAGGGCAGCTCCGCCTCGACCCAGGAGAAGCTGCTGCACTTGCAGAAGGCCCTGGCAGCTGGGGCACACGAGCAGAGAGTCTTGCAGGTGGGTGTGGTTTTTTTGGGTGGAAAGACCGGGGCCCCCACCGGCAGCGCCTTCCTTCGCCGAAGGTGGTCGTCGCTCTGCCGAGAGGGACACATCCATCCATCCTATATCCCTTCGTTTTTTAGTTTTTTTTATTATGTATATAACAATTTTCATCGAACGGTATGTATTCTCGGTGCAATTATATTTTGATGGTCGTATTCATTATATTTAGTTACCATCATTATTAACAATATAACAACATTACAGTATAATAACTTTGAGGCTTAACATTTAATCATCTTCTTTAAGGACTCTTCTCTGTACCATTTCCACCCTTTGTTTCTCCTCCTTTCCCACTTCCATTTCTATTATCTAACCGTTGATAGAATGTGTCCCATGTTGAAAAATATTCAGTGTCTTCTTTATCTTTAATAGCAAGTGTTAATCTATCCATTTCTGCACAATCTACTGTTTTCTTAATATCTCAGATGGGATCTCACCACTTTTCCATTGTTGTGCAAATACAATCCTTGCTGCCGTTAGTATGTGCAAAATCAAAGATTCAGTCTTTTTGTCATACTCTTCTGGTAGGATGCCCACCAAAAATATCTCTGGCTTCGAATCTACATGTGATTTTATCATTTTTTTCCAAACCATGTGTGCATTTTGGTTCAATATTGTCTCGTTCTTGGGCATGTCCAACGTTTATCCTCTATCCCTTCAGGAGCGACTAGACGCAGCCCGGCATGCCCTTTTGGAAGCAAAGAAGCAGAACGGGGCACTTTCAGAGCGCCTCCAAGCCCTGAAGGGGCAACAAGCCGAGCTGGAGCTGCAGAAGGAGGAGCTGGAGGGGGTTGGGAGACAGCAGGAAGAAGTGAGTCCCTAAAGAGCTGGTTTCGTTCCGGGGATCAGCCTGCAGTGGCGAGTCGTGCCTGGAAACTCACCTTCACGTGCCCTCTTCTCCCCCCCCCCCTTTGCAGCTACTGCGCCAACGCCAGGAGGGAGAGGCGGCGGCCCTGTGGAAGCTCCAGAAGGTGCAAGAGGACCGGCGCCTGCTCCAGGAGCGCCTGGCCAGTCTGCAGAAGGCCCTGTCCCAGCTGGAGAGCGAGAAACGGGAAGCCGAGCACCTGTCCCTCCGCCTGGAGAAGGAGAAGGGCGCCTTGCGGAGGACCCTGGACAAGGTCAGTCCGGCGGCTTTGGGGGAAGCGAGAGGGAAGGGGCCTTGGGGAGGCCTGGAAGGGACCAAGAGCAAGTTTCCTGACGGGAGGGAATGAAATGGACACAGGGGAGGTAGTCTTGGCTCAGGCTCTTGGAGCATTAAGAACCCAGCGGTTCTTAACCTGGGTTCAATCGAACCCTAGGGGTTCGGTGAGTCAGTCTCAGGGGTTCGAGCAAAAAAGGAAAGTGGTCGGACAAATATGTACATAAAGAAGGGGTTCAATGAATGTGCATACAAAACCAGTGGGGTTCAGTACCTCCAACAAGGTTAAGAACCACTGCATGAAACGATTGCTAGGTGGAGCGCGAGAAGCTGAAGACTCACGAGGACTCCGTGCGGCTTTCGGTGGAGAAGGGGCGCCTGGATCGTTCCCTCACAGGGGCAGAGCAGGAGCTGATGGGAGCCCAGCAGCAGATACGGGAGCTGGAGGTAACGGTGGCCGTGTGGCACTGGGGGACGACGGCACAGGAGGGGTGTGTCCAGGTGGGCATTAATACCAACGTTCCCTTGGCTGACCTAGGCGCAGATGGCAGAGCTGGAGCAGGCCCAGGGGAAGAGGCCTCTCGGCAAAGCGCCTGCCCCACAGCGGCAGGAGGGTGAGCGCCTGAGCGGTTCCCACCGTCCTGGAGGGCTGGAAGAGCAGGTGAGCTCCCTCTTTCCTGGCGGGACTGGCCCAGCTACGGTACTGCTGTCCCTGGAACCTCCCGCCCCTCGCCTGGATACTGAAGGGGCCTTTCTCCCACCCGCAGATCTCGACTCTGAAGGAGCAGCTGCAGCAAGACCCACAAAAGGGGCAGCTTTATTTCCCGGGTTCCCCTCTCTTTTCTGGACACTAGCTGTGGGCGGCAGACACGCGGAGGGAGTCGAGCCCCTCGTCTCTAAAGAGTGCCACAGGAAGAGGGGCAACTGACCTCCAGTCCTTCGGGGCCTAGATTCACACGTGGCGCAAGGTAGTGCAAACCGCTCCCCACCCCCATCCCAAGATGGCCTCAGTTGTTTGAACGGTTTAGTTGCTTCTCGTACCCAAGCTGGATCAGAAGGATAATTCGTCCCCCATAAAGACGACTGAAAAGAATCCCCTGGGGGAAGGGCCAGAGGGCTCCATTCCTTCCCTGGTCGGGCATCTGAGCAGGGTCCTGAGGGGGGGACATCTGAACTGGTCCTGTCCTGCTCTCTGGCCGGGGAGGGGGAGCCCCCCACCCCCATTGCCTGGAGCAGCGTTTGTGTCCCAGGATGAGCCGAAGGGCACTGGAGCTCCTCGACCAAGGATTATTATTATTATTTTTTTAAAAAATGTAACCATAGATCCTAATCAGGTGTGTATTTTTCTCTGTCGGGGCTCTTTAGGTAGCCCCCAATCAAGGGAAGTAGAAAGTCATTATTTTTATATCCACGGAATTGTTGGTTTTCCAGGCTTTGCTCCTAGTCCTCATTATGTAGACGGGGAATAGTTTGTAATGAAAGACTTGAGCTATATGGAAGGGTGGTGAAAACCCCAGGGAGGAGGAGGAGAGGTCCTGTAGGGCCACCATCGTCCGCCAGGAAGAAAATGAACGTAACGTATCAAATTGTAACATGTTTGGTCTTTTTATTTTTTTTAAATCGTTTTGTAGAAAAAAAGGGGTTGGGGAAAGAATGATCCGTACAAAAAAATATAACTTGCAATTACAAGACAATAAACCCAACTGGTAGCTCGCGTGACGGTCGGCATTTCTGGAGGGACGAGGCTGGGTTCCCCGTTGAGACTCCTTCTGCATCACGCCTTGAGCAGCCCTGCAGGCGTGTCACCGCCGCAGCGGGGGAAGGGGCTCCAAGAAGGGCCGCTGTTCCTCTGGGCACGAACCAAGGGCATCCTCCACGGTCCAGAAGCGCCTCCCGCCCACTGCCACGACCCCCCTTTCACCGCTCAGCAGCCGCCACAACTCCGAGCACAAGAGGTGGCCATGGTCTGGCAAAGGCCGCTGGTCGCCATGATGCCGCACTTGGAGAATCTGTCACGACAGAGATCGGCTGGGGGGGAGGGGGGAGAGGCAGGAGGTGTTAGAATCCTCACATCTCCTCTTACACACACAAACACACACACACACACGTCCTGCAAGTTTTAGGCAAAGCTGTCCCCAACTCCTGCTTGGAAGGAGTGTCCTGGAACGGCTGCCCCTGTAACCTTTGCAACTGGAGGGCCCCCTTCAATCTTTGGGCATACCTCTTAGGAGTTCTTCATGAGCGCAGACCGTACGGACGCAGATCTCCTTATTGATCACGTAGACCCTGCGGAGACTGAACGCAGAAAAGGCCCAAGCATGTCTCCCTTTTCCACACCACCTCACCACAACCGACCGTGGAAGGAAGCCTGGAAGCTGCATTAAAGCATGCCCCGCACCTCCCGAAACATCCCCCCTTATAGATACACCTGAATCGGCAGCATGGCCCGCACTGCCCAAAACGTCCCCCCTTACGGGTACACCTGAATCGGCAGCATGGCCCGCACCTCCTAAAACACTTCCCCTTACGGGTACACCTGAATCGGCAGGCAGCCTCCCTCCCTCCCCTCTCCTGCCTGCAAAGCTTTCTGTAGGATCAGGTGCAGGCCCTGTTGCAAGCACGCCAGCGCCCTCCCCAAGTCTGCATGGGAACCTCGCCTGCCGTGGGGAGGGAAGCTCCACCCAAGGGGTGAGGGTGGGCAGGTGGGGAGAGGCTTGGTCCTGACCCAGTTGCAGCCCCTCACCTGTAAAAGCAGATCTCATTCAGACACTGTTTGCAAGGCTTGTAAATGGAATACAGCCTGGTGCAAGGGTACTGCTCCTCCTGGCAGTCTAGAGACCAAGAACAAGATGGAGTGGGGGTCTCCATTCAGTCCCAAAACTTTTTCGTTTGATTTCCACCCACCCCCTCCCCAGCTGCGTAGGCCAGGGAGCGGCAGCCTCCTCCTCTCCGTGACAGGAAGGATCCCGGGGGCACCGAAAACCAACTTGTTCATTGCAGACGTCAGGAAGGGGGACTGATTTTCAGAGCTGGCAGGTCTCTTACCCAGGGGCCCCGGTTCGGTGGGCTCCGTCTCGGAAATGTCTAGGGGAGGGGAAGAAAAAAAAACAACAGATAGGAACAAGGTGTGAGTAACTGTTAGCCCTGGGAGCGTGGAGGGGATGTGTGCAGCTCGGTGGAGGCAAGAAACCGCACAGCAGGGAGGAGCTCTCTTCTGACATCCACCCATCCTGCCCACCTGGGCTGCTCACCTGGGGTTGGGGCTGGAATGACCTCCTGGTGGTTCTGCTGCTGGGACTGGAAGTGCTCCTCCGGAGTTTGGGGGGAGAGATCTGCAGGGCGGAGGGAGAAGTGGGGTTGCTTGCTTTAGCCAAGCCCTTCATCACAGGGGTTCACAACCCCCGGGCTGTGGCCCACTACCGGGCCGCAGCCTGTTTGGAACCGGGCCACACAGCTGGCTGAGGTGTGTGAGCGCGTGTGCGAAGTTCCCCTCATGCAAGTGGCGGCTGCTTGCTCCCCTCGAGCAAAGCGCCCACCTACCACTCAAGAGGAACTATCCCCACTTACACACACACACAAACACACAGAATCGCTATGTTCAAGTTTGGACTTCGGGGCAGACTCACCATTCCCGGCGTAATCGTAATAATCTTGACTCTCTGAAAACAAAGAAGAGCTTGTCAGCTCCTGTAAGAGAGCGGGCTCCACCCTCCGATCAGGATCAGCTATGGCCAGCCGGACAGGGGCCCCTGGACTCTTTGGCCCGGTACTCACCAATTTCATAAGGGGCATATGGGGGCTCGGGGTAGGCAGGGTCATCGAGGTCATACTGCCCCTGGGCCAGAAGCGCTGCCGAGAAGGGAGGAGAGGAGGAAGAAACTGAGGCACGGCTGTCGCAGGATGGCTGCGCATCTGCCCAGGTGGGGACCTTCCCATCACTGTCAATTCAGAGAGCATCCGCAGGCAGGCTTTCTTCCCCTTTCACACTTCTTGCCCCCGGGGGAGGGGGGATTCTTGCTTAAGTCACACCGAGGAAAGCTGGGCATCCCCTTTCTGCGGGCCCCTTGCCTTGTATGTGCAAGGGACCCCTTGCCCTCCGCCCTCCCCAAGCACTCAGGAAAGAGGAGACATGCGGCACTGTCCCAGCCACGCCCGTGGAGTCGTGGGATGGAGTGGCTGAGAGTTCCAGGTCCCTTTGCTCACGCAAGGGGCAGAAGGAGGGGAGGTGGTGGGGGACCCAGCTTTGCCCCTCACCTGGCAGGCAGAGGAGGAGAAGGGCCAGAAGAGTCCTCATGATTGTCTGGGGAGCGACAGGCCGCTGAACTGGAGCCGAACTGGAAGACAGAAGACACTTGCTTAGATCGGAAGGAGGAACTGTCTCATACCGACACACCTTTACAAAGGTGCGGTGTTGACCCAGAAACAGCCTCGGTTTGGTTCCCAAACTTTCACTGTTAGTGGGGGGGGGGAGGGGGCAGAGTTGGCAATGTTTCGAGCAAGGCTCGATCGGTGAACCTCTGTGTCGAACTGCCCTGAGCACCCCGTCCTCCGGCAAGGATGCTGGGACCTTTTTTGCACATCTCTATGTCTTCACGGGCGTCTTTGAGCCCCCCTGAACGGCTAGCCCAAGGGTCAGCAATCTTAAACACTCATAGAGCCATTTGGACCCGTTTCCCACAGAAAAGAAAACACCGGGAGCCACAAAAACCCTTCCCATGCTGGACTGTTTCCTGAGCGGCCACAAAACTAGCATATGTAGTTGAATCAAACATTATGTTTTCTTCTGAAACTTTTCTTTCCTTG
>JANHFP010006389.1:22996-33840 GCA_032468135.1 Calamaria suluensis
GTTTGTTTGTTTGTTTGTTTGTTTGTTTGTTTGTTTGTTTATTTATTATTTTAATTTATATACCGTCCCATCTCCAAAGACTCAGGGCGGTTGACAGCAAAATTAAAAAACAGAACAGTATACCACCTAAAATAATTAATTAGGACATCTCTTGGAACCTTGACACTCACCCATCCAGTAGACTCCACCATCCGGAGATCCACCGGGTCACCTATTGGCTGATCTCCAAGCAGAGAGAGGGTGTGGCAGGTGGCCAGACAGTGGAGCAGCGACCCGTCAGCCAGGCGCCGGAGCTCATGCACGATAGGCAGGAAAGAGCCACCGGCCTGGGGAACGACTCCCCAGATGTCCATGCCATCAGCGGTAAGGGTCCCTGTCTGGGGGAAAAACCTCAAAAGTCGGCCAAGATCCTTGGATGGGCGGCCCAGGGCCACAGCCACCCTCCCTTCCCGGAGGTCTCACCTTGTCAAAGCAAACCAGCCGCACCTTTCCACACAGGTCGATGCGCTGGGGGCTGATGCAGAAAATGCCCTGGCGTTTCAGCCGGCCTTGAGCGTACATGTTGCCCATCGTCATCGCAGCTGGCAAGGCTGGGGGAACAACCACTGTCACAATGTCCAAAGCACGGAGGGCTATCAGCCACTGGGAAACCTGCCAACGGTGACGGCGTGAGAAAACGGGCAGGCACAGCAGCTTCCCAGCCACCCGGAAGGCCAACGGAGATCGGAACGAGGTTGCGTTAAGATTCTTGGTGACATTCAGTGACCAAACCTTCCCTATAGGGGAGGTCAGCTGGGCCCAACCCTGCCTTGTACCCAGACCTGCTGCCATCTGAGTGTCCCCAATAGCAGAGACCCAATGAGTGTTCGGCCAAAGAGGGCACCAGCCGAAGGAAGGTTGTCACCCAAGAGTGGAGGGCTGTGTTGTAATAGTTTGGAGTAGTTCTCATCTGGGGGAGGGTGTGGGGAAGTGGTGAGAGAGACTCCGAGGCCCCCAGGCACTGAACTTGCCTTGTTTCTCCTTAAGATGATGATGCTGTAAATGGTTCCAATGACGGCTGGAGGAAAGAGAAACAAAAGCCTTGGGACCCTGAGCAAACAAGGCTGAGTGAGTGTCAGAGCAGCCCGCACAAACCTGTGATGACCCGGCTCGAAGCAATCAACCGAAAAAGCAAGAACTTATAAACCAACAGTCTTTATTTCAAAAACCCAATTGCCTTCTTTTCTCTGTGTTGGTTTACTTCCGAAAACAAAGTGGATAGTTGCCAAGATGAACTATCTGGCTGCATTCCGAAGGTAATTCTGAGATAACACGAACAGAATTGGCTTAGGAAAATCTTACCCAGGAAGACGAGGTCACCGAGAAGCTCTAACTACAAATTTAGCCTTGGATTCCAGCACTGCTAATCACATATTGGTTAGCTTGAAAGGCTTCAGCTTAGCTGCGTCCCATCCCTCCCTTTCTCCTGACTAGACCTTTTTCTAACGCTCTCGCCCTTGCGTCTCTGTCTCGGATCAGGTGGGGGAGCTGCTCCCAGTTCCTCCTCTGAACTTCCCCTCTCTGGCTCTGCCCGCAGCTCACTGGGTGCAGCCTGGGCCTGCTCTTCCCCATCCTCATCCTCAGCTCCAGCCTCACTGCTCTCTGCCAGCGGTTCCTCCTCGACCTCCACGTCGGATGCTGACAGAGGCATGACATCTATGATGCAACTTGATGATATCATCTGGAAAGCTTCGTTTATCTTATTTTATTTTATTTTAAATTTAATTTAATTTATTTTATCCTGTTTTTACTTTGTTTAATTATTTATTTATTTATTTAACTATTTATTTAATTGTTTATTTACCTATTGATTTGGGCCTTGTGCCCCTCGATGACAGATCCAGAATCGAGAGAGGAGGCACAAGGCATGGAGGGATTTTAAGGTTATTTCGAATTTTAAGTTAGAAATTATTTTGATTATTTTGATTTATTGTAATATCCATTAAATACTGTAAATTTGTTTTTAAATTCTGTAAACCGCCCCGAGTCGAAAAAATAAAATAAATAAATAAAAATAAATCTCTCAATCATAGAATTACTCAATCTCTCAATCATAGAATCTTTAAATCATAAAATCTCTGAATCATAGAATCTCTAAATCACAGAATCTCTGAATCTCTCAATCATAGAATCTCTGAATCTCTAAATCATAGAATCTCTGAATCGCTAAATCATAGAATCTCTGAATCTCTCAATCATAGAATATCTGAATTGTAAAACCTCTGAAACAGAGAACCTATGGATCCCAGAACTACCGTTGCTGGAAGGGAACATGAAGGTCTTCTGCTCCAGCCCCCTCCTCAAGCAGGACTCCTCGTATCCTCCCAGTCACACCCCAAAGATGCTTTTCCTGAAAAGCAACTGGACTGTCGGGTTTTTTCACTCCCCTTTGGGAAGATTTCACTTCTCATCCCAAGCGGTGACTTACGTTGAAATGTATGTCCTCCTAGGCAATCTTCAGGAGGGAACATTGTTAATTTTTGCATAGTATGAATTCTCTCTCTCTCTCTCTCTCTCTCTACATACACACACACACACACACACACACACACATGATCAATGTCCCATACCACCATGTTTTTCAATACCAATTAAATATGCCAAAATCTGACCCATCATGTCCCTTAGATCCTCCCACACCTCATCTATTACATTTTGAAATCTTAAGTAGAAGGATAATCACATTTCACTATTGATCACCAAATTCTTTAATTTCTTGTTGCCTTTCTGTAAGACCTCAACATTTTGGTCTGTCTTCTCTGCTCCATTCTCCGATCACCGATCCTTTATTTTCGGAGGGTGTCTGTTTAATATCCTTTAGTTCTGGAAAATACATGTTAAATTTCTCAGGAGGTCCACAAGAGATAAGGTACTGAGAACGCAAAGTGGAGGCGGCTCTGAAGTATAGAGTGAAGGAAATTACAATTCTTAAACAGATTCCTAAAAAGATATGGGACACTAGACGTAAATATTATTTTTTATCAAAAAAAATCATTTTCAAGAAAAAATATGTTTAGGTGGTTGATGCCAGAAGGTTTGTTAATTTCCTGGGAGGGAAATAGAATAAATACGACAATGGAGGTGGAAGCCTTCTTAAAAGATCATAAGATCCTTCTACAAGGAGAAGAATTAGGTGCCATGGGAGGAGGTGATGATGGAAGTATGTTAGACAAGGGAAGGGTGGAGGCCAGGGGTCCCCCCGAGAGGGTGAGGGGAGCATCACCCAGGAAGCTGAGATCTCAGGAAAAAAAAAACAATGATTGAATTGTTTCTCTGGAAGGTGAAAGTGATAATATGTAAAGTGGAGTTCGTAAATATTTGTCTGCACATCTAAAGTTGCCAGGGCAGGAAAGACAGAAGCAGAGGCAGAAGCTCAACGGAATACTAATTGCAAATATTTTGTTAAATATTATGACTGTTTTTATATATTATATATAGAGTGAGTCAAATTTTGAAACAAAGAAATAATACAAGTTTAGGACTACTACTTGACATGTTGTATTTCATTATGGATTTTGACAATATAACCTTAAATGACAGGTTCCTGTACTAAATTGTTTATCTATCCTCATACCCTTTTCCTACTATTTGTAAAAACCAATAAAAATATATATTTGGAAAGCATCCTTTAGTTCTTGTTTAATGTCTGCAAAGTCCATGTCCTCTTTCATGTCCCCCATTCCTTGTTTCAAACCTGCCTTTGCTTTAAATAGCGCCTCGAAAGGGTCCGTATTTTTCTTGTTGTAGTAGGGCCATCACTGACCTCTGCCCTGCAGGGCTTTCGGTGGCCAATGTTGGAGCTGACACAGCTTTATTTTGTTTCGGGGGCATCCTCACCAATCCCAAATTGCCAAATTAGCAAAACACTCACTTACCCAAATCTTCCTTATTTGTAGAACAAACAGGCAGGTGAGAACAGTCCCATAGTCGAAAAAGTGGATCCAATCCAGGTGTTCGGGGAGATTCCAAGAGACAATTTTTCTAATTCAAAAAGATCCTTTCAGGCATGGAAAGTCCCGAGTGCAACCAGAGTTTTATCTCTCAGGCTGCAGCAGAAGTGAAAGTTTACAGTCTGTATTTCCTAGGAAGTCATCCAGGGCATTGAGCCGGATTCCACAGTTCACCAAAACAATGATAAGCATGAAGTCCTCTGTCTTTGGCACCATCCAAAAGGGAAGTTATCAAAGTAAAAGTTCCTTTGGAGAGTTAGAGAATTAGCCACGGCCTCCTTTTGAAAGGGGGAGGGGGGAATACCGCAAGAAGGCCAAAAGAGAAAAACAATCAAATCCTTTTCATAACTTTAGTCTTTATGCCAAAATGCAAAACACCAAAGAGTCCTGTCTCTTTAAATCATTCTCTTCTCCCTCCCCTGCCACAAAAGCAGGGAAGGAAATCGCTTAGAAGGAAATCCCTTAGACAGCCGTGTATTATAGAGGGACATATTTCCGCCCTTCTCAATCAATTCTTCATATGTCCTAATTTTTGTGTGATCCAATAGGTTAGGATAGACTATGGCCTCTAGCGGAGAAACCCAAACTGGAACTTTATCATAATTATCCTTTTTAATATTCATCCATACATTAATTAGGCCATTCCAGATCTTGTGTCTTTGATAATATATCTGCGTACTTAATTCCCCCCCCCCAAAGAATTGAGTGCCACCCTAGTGCCAAATCATGACCTTCAAGCATCAAAATTCTTTTATTTTCCAATTTGATCCACTCATTTATCCAAATTAGAGCTGCCGATTGGTAGTACGCTTCCGAATTCGGCAGACCGAATCCTCCCCTCCTTCTGGAATCCTGTAATGAAGTACGTTTCATTCTAGGTTTTTTATTTTGCAATATGAATGTACTTATCATTCTATCAAAATTGTTAAAAAAATGTCCTAATTTAATTGGTATTTTTTGGAAGAAATGTAAAAGTTTAGGAAGAATATTCATTTTAATTGTAGCAATTCTCCCTGTCAGGAGAGTTGTAGTTTCGTCCATTTTTCTAAATCTCTTTGTATTTTTTGTCATTACCTGGTCCTAGTTATCTTCCTTTGACGTTCTGCATCTTGGTGTTAGCCAAACTCCCAAATATTTAGCTTTCTTAACAATTTGTGCTTCTATTCTTTTTGTTAATTCGTCCTCTTGTTTTCTTGTAGAGTTTTTAACTATTAAATTTGTTTTTTTGTGTATTTATTTTCATTCCTGCTACTTGGCCAAATTCTTCTAATTCCTTTATCCAACTGATTCCAGTTTCCAGGGGGTCTTCGATTATCATCACCAGAACATCTGCGAATGCCTGCACCTTGTATTCTTCTTTTTTGATTTTTAGTCCTTTTAAATCCTGATCATCCCTTAGTTGTATCAGTAAACATTCTAATGCTAAAATGAACAGTAGGAGTGACAGGGGACATCCGTGTCTCACCCCCTTATAAATATTGATACCTTTAGTCAATTCTCCATTTATTATTATCTTTGCTATTTGTTTATCATATAGAGATCTAATTAATGTATTGAATTTGTCTCCAAATTCCATGAATTCCAATTGGTGAAACAAAGTTCAAGTTTAAGTTGTCAAAAGCTTTCTCCACCTGTACAAACATCACTGCAAGCTGCTTCTCAGGATGAACCTCGTAGTATTCTAGTATATCAATTATTATTCTTATGTTGTTTCTTATGTTTCTGTTTGGCAAAAAACCATTTTGGTCCATAACAATAATCTCATTTAATATTATTTTAATTCTGTTTGCCAATATTACTATCAATATTTTGTAATCTATGTTCAACAACGAGATTGGCCTGTAAGTCTAGACAAGTGTTGTCTAATGGTGGGGTCTTTGGGTATTATGGAGACTAAATGTTTATAGAACTCTGCTGGAATTCCATCAGGCCCAGGGGTTTTGTTTGATTTCTGGCTTTGAATTGCTGCTCTTAATTCATTTATTGTTATTTTACTATTCAACATTTGATGCCTTTCTTCTGATATTTTGGGTAACTTTGTATTTACCATGTAATTCCTGATCTCTTCTTCCTTAGTTTTATTTTGGGTATACAAATTTCTATAAAAATCCTCCACTATCTTTATTTTATTTTCTTGATCATATTGAATATTCCCTTTTTCATCGATCAAACCAGGGATCATTCTTTCCTCTTCCTCTTTTCTTAATTTATATGCCAGCCATCTCCCTGGTTTGATAGCATGTTTGAAGTAAAATTGTTTAGATTTTCGTAATTTGAAAGCCAATTCTTCTTGGTGGAATAAATTTAATTTATGTTTTATCACTTCTTTTTGTTGTATCAATGTTTTATCACCCTTCCCCTGAGCTTTCTCCTCTAGTTCCTTCATTTCTTCTTCCAGTTTCTTCCTTTTCATTGTCCTTTCCCGGTTCTTCCTAATTGAATATGCTATTGTCAGTCCTCTAGTAAAAGCCTTAGTGGTATCCCACACATTTTGCAGTGGTGTTCTGGTTGTCCTTCAGGAAGTAACCCATTTCCGATTTCAAGCATCGCTTATATTCTTCGTCTTCCAACACACCCTGGCTCATGGTCCATCTTGCTTTTTTCACTGCATTTGATAACTATGGCATTATGGTCTGCCCAGATATTTTGTTCTATTTCTATTTTTTCTGTAATTTCACATAATTCTGATTGGAGCCAAGCCATGTCAATCCTGGACCATGAGTCGTGGGGTTTGGAATAGAATGTGTAGTCCTTTTTGGACGGGTTACGTTCCCTCCAGACATCCTTAAGTTGCAGCTCTTGCACCATTTCAAGAAAGGGGGATGGGAATGTTCTCCTTTTTCCTTTCCCTTTTTTTGTTTCCTTCCTACATAATCCAATTTTATATCCGTAATTGCATTGTAGTCATCCAATATACAAATATTGTTCTCCAATTCCAATAATTTATTATACAATTTATTATAAAATTCTTTTGTTTTTCATTGGGTGAAAAATTGGCTTAACCTTAAATTTTTGTTAGTATATCCCCACTAATATCTTTTTTCTAGAATACCAAATTTCTATTATTAAAGTTCTTCCTTCTTCGTCCGAATAAATCAATTTAAGGTTAAGCCAATTTTTTATATATACTACTACTCCCCTTTTCTTTTGTGGTGCAAGAGCTGTAAAAAGAGTCCCCAATTCCTGTTTTGCTTGGAGATGTTTATCCTGGTTTCTAATGTGGGTTTCCTGAAGAAAAATTACATCAAACTTTTGTTGTTCTAGTTTGAAAAAGACTTTATTACATTTATTTGATGAATTTAGACCATTTATGTTGCAAGAAAAAAATTAACTTCCTTGTCCCTCTATTTTTTGCTGGATGGTCTGGTTTCCACTCTTTCGATGGCTTGTTCCTTAAATTCTATTTTCCCTTCTGCTTTTCCCTGATTCTGGTGTCTAGTGCCACTCATTTCCTCAATCCCTTCTTTCTCCTGACCTATTTCCTCTGCACTGTCTTCACTGTCTAGTTCTTTCTCTATCTGTAGGGCTCCTTTGTAAAATTCTTTTGCTTTCTTTACATTCTCTAGTCTAATTCTCCTCTCCCTCCATGTCTCTAGAATACCTTCTGGGACCAGCCATCTAAAACGGATATTATGTCCTAGTAGGTACTTGGACAAGAAGTTGTTGTTTTTTCTCTGGTCCCTTATTCGTTTAGGGATTTGTTTTAAAATAGATATTTCTCTACCCTTATACTTTACAACATTTTCTCTTGCTTTTCTCATAACCTCCTCTTTAATTACTTTTCCAGCAAACTTGATATGCCCCTCTCCTGGTAGTTTGTGTTCTTTTGCATAGGTAGGGTGTACCTTGTAGATATCTTCTATATTAGTCCATAAGTCCTCTTTTTTCAAATCCAGGCTCTCAGCCAACAGGTCGCATATTAACTCTTTCAAATTTTCTCCTCTTTCTTCCTCTATATTTTGGATCCGCACAAACAAAGCTGATTTATCCAGTTCTAATTGGATTACTGATGCTTCCAAGTCTCGATTCACTGCTAAAAGGTATTTTTCCATGAAATCAATCCTTTTTCTGTTTTTTCAGTCTTTTCTTCGATAACTTTTAGCCTTTGTTTATTGGATTTTAAAGAGTCTTGGAATTCCTGCATCCTGTGATCTAGTTTTTTCACATCCTCTCTGACCTCCCCAATTTCATTTTTAAATTCTCCATAGTTCTTATCAATCGATTGCTGTAACGACTCTTGGCCACTTCTCATCATATCTTGCATTTGCTCAAGACATTCAACATTTGCTTGTTGAATACTTTGCAGGGTAACTGTAGATTTTTCATTGTTTGTGGATGTAGATGCAGGTGAAGCTGGCATTTGTGCAGTTTTTTGTTCTTATTTTAACTCGAATTGTGCATTACATCAAGTTTGCTGGAAGAGTTTTTTTCTTAATTCTCATATCTTTTTTCCTAATAGTTTTACTGTTAACAAATCTATTCAATTTTAGTCAATCTAATCAATTCTAATAATTCTTATCTAAAATATTCAATCAACAATTCCAATTAATTAGTTAAAATTAGATTACTTCTTTTACCAATCAGTTTTCTAACAATTTATCTAGCCCCGGCAGTATCAACCACCTCCCAGTTTTGTTACCCTGTTCGAAATATGTCTGTCTAGCACATTTCAAATTATTCATTAATTCATCCTGCATTTGGAGATTAATTTTGTGTCTAGTTAATTCTTTTTCTTGAATTGTATTTGAAGTTAGTTTCTCTTGTGGAGTTTCTTCCAATTTTTTAAATCTATCTTGTAGTTCTATTTGTTGTATTCTTTTTGCCTTGTTTCTTATGGCTCCAAATGCTATTGTTAATCCTCTCACAAAGGCCTTGGTGGTATCCCATGCATTTTGTATTGTCATGTCTTCATTCCAATTCTCTTTAATAAAAAAACCCCAACTCTTTTTGTATATGTGTTTTGTAGCCTTCCTCTCCATCACATTTTGGCTCATGGTCCAGCGACCTTTCAACAACAAAAAGCAGTTTTGTTGTAACATGAGATGCCACATGACTGTGTTCCTAGTGGCTGCAATCCCAGCAATTCACATTTTTAACAAAATTGTATTGGTCTATAATTAAAGATCCACCCTACCCCAAGACATTTTAGACTTGGTCCCTCCCAGCCCTGAGTCTCAGGAGGATAAGTGACTCTTTCCAACTTCCCCCATCTATCTACCCTAGTTTCTTCTTTTATTCCACTTTTTTTCTTTCTCAGTTAATTTCTTCATTGTATCATTGTTCAAGTCATCTGTGTCATATGTGAATGCAGTTTGAACGTTTTTCCTTCTTAGCAGTATTAACTACCTGATTACAGTTCAGTTGATATAGTTTATCTGTTATTTTAGCCTTTGCAAGTAAGATATTCCCTTTTGTGATGATACAAATGTCCCCTTTAAAGATCACTACATTGGCTTGTTTTGTGAGCTTCTTCACAAAACACTGAATACCACTGAAAAAGAAAAACAAGAAATTCAAGAAGAAACCATCATGGCTGCACAAAAATCTGTCTGACAAACTGAAAGACAAAAAAGACTAGCACAGGAAATGAAAAAAGGGAGAGTATCAGCAGCAATCTGCAAAGATGAAGTCAAGAAAGCAAAGGTTCAGAATGAACTAAGGCTTGCTACAAAAGTCATAGATAAAAGTTTCTTGCAACATATTAACAAGAAAAAAGTCAAGGAAACAGTAGTCCATTAAAGAGAGAAGATGACAAGGAAGTAACAGGCAGTAGGAAGAAAGCAGAGCTGCTTAACTTATTCTTTGCATCAGTCTTCATACAAAAAGAAATTACAGCCCAATGTACCAAAACAGCTAATGTAAAAGACAAATCAGAAATAAAAAATAAAATAAGCAAGAAAACGGTAAGAGAACACCTTATCTGACCTTGATGAATATAAATCACCAGGATCTGACAGATTACATCCCAGAGTCCTGAAGGAGCTGGCAGATGTTGTCTCAGAACCACTGTATCAAATCTTTCAAAAAAACTGGAGCACAGGGGAAGTACCTGATGATTGAAAAGGGATGATGTGGTTCCCATCTTCAAGAAAGGGAAAAAAAACAGACCCAAGAAACTACAGACCAGCCAGTCTAACATCAATACCTGGGAAGATCCTGGAAAAGATAATTTTAAAAAACCCAGATCTGCGAACAACTAGAAGCAATAAAGTTGTAACTAGTAGACAGTACAGGTTAAAAACAGAGCATTCCAAACCAATCTTATTTCATTCCTTGATAAAGTCATTAGATTAGTAGACCAGCGAAATGCTGTGGACATAGTATAATTAGACTTCAGGGAAGCATTTGACAAAGTAGACCACAATCTACTTCTTGGTAAGCTAGAAAAATGTGGAATAGACAACATCACCACCATGGATTTGTAGCTGGCTGACAAACTGTAATCAATGAGTAGTCTTTAATGGTACTACATCCACCTGGAAAGAAGTAAGCAATTGGGTGCCACAAGGCTCTGTCTTAAGGCCAGTACTCTTCAATATCTTCATAAATGACTTAGATGAGGAAATAGAAGATGAACTCATCAAATTTGCAGATGATACTAAACTGACAGGAATAGCTAACACCCCAGAAGACAAACTCGGGATCCAAAAAGGTCTTGACAAACTTGAACAATGAGCCCTAACCAACAACATGAAATTTAATGTGAAGAAAATCAAGGTTTTACACCTAGGTAGGAAAGAACCAAATGTACAAGTACAGATTAGACAGGACCTGTTTCAAAACCAGTAACTGTGAAAGGGACCTTGGTGTCTTAGTGGATGATCATTTGAATATGAGCCAGCAATTTGCAGCAGC
>JANHFP010006391.1:35146-46980 GCA_032468135.1 Calamaria suluensis
CTTCCTTCCTTCCTTCCTTCCTTCCTTCCTTCCTTCCTTCCTCCCTTCCTCCCTCCCTCCCACAAAGGAAAAAGTTCCATTGAACACAACAGGATTTAGAGCAGAAAAAACAAAGGGAGCCACTATTTATTCTTCAAAACTAAAACCAATATACATGAACATTAATACATAATACATATTTATAATTTATGTCTTAAATCTGTATATTTATAGTAAAGTGAAGAGTAAAACAAAAATATTGTGGTTGTAATTTAAAGCCATTTAGGAAAACCACAATAGTGTTGATTAGCCCGTATTGTAGCATCAATTGTAGCATGATTTTCTGACAACATTCATTCAAAAGCATACATGTCAATGCTAGAGAAAAACAAAGGAGGAGGTGAACTAATTATTATATTTTATAATATATTTTATAAGTGTGACTTTATTCATGGCCATTATTTATTCTTGCCCCCAACCCTCTCCTTCGAATAGACAGATTTGTTAAATTTTTCTCTCACTGGTCTTACAGTAGTTATGTGTAAAGGTAAAGTCAGCTTTTACTGCTTTGCAGAAACTCCAATTTCTTTTCTTTTCTTTTTTTTCATTGCCGCAAAGCAATGAGAACTTTAGGGACAGGATTATATAGCACATGGTCCTGAAAAACCACTCATCAAGGGCCAGGGATAAATTGGTAAATTATTTTATGGGCATAGTGCACTATAGACTTTCAGTTATTGGAGACTTTCTCTGTGCTTTTCTGAAGGCCATTATGTTCATAAGATTCAAGGAAGATAATTGGAAACTGGCTGTTCCTACTGTTGCCAAAATTACGGGATAGCATAGGATGACAGCATCGCTTGATATTTTTAGAGCAAGAAGAGCAACATTGGGTGGAGTTCATAATGCATTCACTTTTGTATCACACTGGCAGGATCATACTGTAAAATGTGACTGAATTTTTCTGTGAATAATTGTTGCAGTTTAACTTTAGGGTTTCAGATTTGCTTTCCTTCTACAGTTTGAATTGCTAAGATTTTTCAAGAGTGCTTTTTGCAGTAATGTTTTCTTCTTGGAAAAATCAAAGCCTTTAAGGCTGCTGTTTTCCCAGCTAGCAAAGTACGGCAAAACAAGGACTAACGCTAGACTTTCCTGGAAACGATTGCCATGATTTTAATTAACTCAGCTTGTAAAAAACGAATGTCCTGCGCTTCATTCTTCCATGCAGGATTCTATTTATGGTAATTTATGGTGTGCTAGAGGAGGTAGGAAGGGCAATGACTAAATCCTTGCATGTCATAAATGTCTTCTGGAGGTGGCTGTAACATTTTTACTCCAGATTGATTCATTTTAACTCAGTTTTCAGTTCAGGTTGATCGAAAGGTATTGGCTATTTTTGTGTGGCAATTTGCTACTAACAGACTAACATCTGCATGCTTTTTCAGGTCATTCTCACAAATGCAAAATGCATTCTATGAGTAGGAGTAACCATCCAACCATAGTAACTCTCCGAGAGTTGTTACTTCTGAATCAGGAATTTGGAACAGTCTAATGTCCTGGCTGTTGATAACTCAAAAGTTCATGGATGATGAAGCCGTATTAACTGTGCTGGCTCACTAAAGAGGCCAGGAATTAAAACATTTATGCTTTGCCCAATTGTACGAGTAGAAACACTGAATGGAAATGACCAGATCACTGTATTTATAAAGAAGAATTGCACAAACAGAAAACTTGTTGCCTTTTTGCAACATATCATGGAGTAAACACAGTATTGAGAATTCTTCATGAACGAATTGAAATACATTTAATTTTAAAATTTAGAATAGTTGGATTGATATATATCACAAATTAAATATTATATTTGCTCTAACGTACACTTTCTACCTTTCAGGCCTACTTAAGAGATCCTGGAGAAATATTATATAGCTTTTGACTCACCTGTAAAAATAATAGTCATGACCTGTGCTTTCATTTTTTAATTGGCTTTTGAACTTTTTACCCTTAGGTATTGAAAAAAAAGTGAAAGAATTGTCAGCTGAATGATCTTTGCCAACATTGCTTGTGTTCACATATAAATCAAGCCATGTAGTAATTTGCTTGTGGCTCCAGCAGCCTGTATGAATTTTGCCAGTATTTGTTTGGCTTTAGGAGCTCAATATAGCATTTGACAATTCACCCCTGTTTTGCTTGCTATTTAATGCAGATTGTAATTAATGTACTATAATAACTGCAGGCCTACACTAATGTGCATTTTGCAAATATCATCCCTTATATACCTTGCTACACTGACCTTTGCTATGCAAAGATAGCATAGCATTTAATGTATGCTTAGTCTATATAATCTTTCCTCTTTTTTATTGGGCATCTTCCACCCTTTTTAATTTTTTGTCTGCTCTTAATTTAAAATAATGTTTTTCTAATCTTCATGGAGAAGTAATTGAATCTGAGGAGGACTGAAGGGGTTTGATTTATGGGAGAATCTTTTATTACACTTTTTCTCTTGAACTGTCTATTATGAAGCATCTTGGGGGCTTTGTATGTCCTATGACACATCACAACAGTGTTGGCTCCTGTTAAATGATTTGTCTTGGCTTTCTGACCTGTCAAATTCATTTACCAACATTAGCAAATGAGAGTTCTTCATGACAGGAAGAATTGCTTTCATAATAACCATAATAAAGATGCATGCTTCCCCAGACAACAGAGGGAGAAAAACAATGCTAGGAATGCCTATAGCAAAAAGGAGTGCCTGATTATTTTCTGGAATAACAAATTGGAAATATAAAGGCTAATTCTGTAGCCTGTTTTCATTAATATTTGTCCATTTTGAATGGTTCATGTCAAATGAAACACTCTTTTATTTAGCGGACACAGTTTACCCAAGCAGTGTCACCTTCATACAATCATTGTTGAAATCTGTAGTACCTTTATAGATTAACTTGGGATCTTTGAACTTGGCCACTAAGATTTTTCCTTTGGTCTCCTTTTCAATGAAGGGGCCGCTTTTCCTATATTATGAATGGTATACAAAGTGGTTTGCAGTTGCTCTTATTCAGCACATCCTTATAAATTAATTTTTCTTTGTATTTTATTTTATTTTTTAATACAAGGGGAAGAGACTGGCATGCCTAAGACATTCAGAGAGTTGCATGGTTGATATGAAATCAATTAGTTCATAACTGTATAATGCTACAGCAGGAAATTAAACTATTCTTAAATCATTATCAGGCTCTTTAAAGGGCTGTTTGGGAAAAGGACTTAGAGTATGACATATTAGTGGAAAACTAATTCCTTATATAGGAAATGAACATATATCTATGTTCATACTAACATTTATAAGCTGTGGAAATACAAGTCTTCTAATTTCTCTAAATGAGTGTTCATATGTCATATGTCATGTGTAAATTATTGTTCATATAGATGGAATCCATCTATCATTCAACCATATCAGTAAACTTTAGACAACAATACTGAATAAACTAAACAATTGAGCTGCTCTAAAGTAATTGCTATTAATACAACCACCTAGTGAGAGCCATAAATAAAACAAACTAGCAATAGAAATAATTTGTGGATTGAATACAATTTATTAATATATAACTTGTTTTAATCCTGAAAATGGTGAGAAAGAACACAATTTTACTTCATTAGTTCTTCTTTGTTTTCTGTCATACACTACGATCTTACTATGCACAAAGATCACCTTTTTCTAAGAATTTATGTAGCGTAAAGTGTTAGAACTTTACTGTTGGAGGGCTGCAACTCAGTTTTACCTGCAGTACATTTACCATTTCTTTCTCTTTGGAGAACATTCGGAGATCATCTTTCCTTTTTTTTAACTATTGTAATTTCTAATACATCATAATTAAAGACTGCAGGAACTAAATCTACATTATTAGTATTTTAAGGACTCTTTCTTTGCCACTTTCGTTGAGATCAGAACCTCAGACATTTAATTTCAAGTGAACATTGTAGAATGAATTTAGATGATCACTTATAGCTTTTGAGGTCAAGCAGCATAAATATAGCCTAGCCAGAGTATTGTTTTACTCCACTGGATTGGATTGGATTGGATTAAGCATGGTGGGGAACCACAGTTTGTAGCCACTTCTATTTCTCAGGTGTGTTTTATAAACTCATTACCTATCTATCTATCTATCTATCTATCTATCTATCTATCTATCTATCTATCTATCTATCTATCTATCTATCTATCTATCCATCCAAATCTGTCCAGTTCATATCAACTTTGATCAAGTCACCCTATGTGAAATTATCCTATAAACCAGCCCCACTTTTGTGATTGTTTTTAGGGTCTCTTGGACCTTAAAAAAAGTGCTTATATACAACAAACAGGTGATGCTGCCTTTTGGGAAGCATCTTGTAAGTTAAGATATAGAGCAAGTTGTAGCTGTTGGTGCAGAACACAACAAGAACTTTTCAGTACTGCCTAGTACAGACATAGAAGCTAATGGGTTTGAGGAAAGTATTAATCACCAAAGCTGTTACAAAATCGGCAGAAAAATCTTTTGGCCATTGCTTTTCCCTCTCCTTCTGGTAATTTGCTTAGAATTACAATAGTAATAGATTCTCTTAGCTACGATTTTCATATTATATGCATGTTTTATTGAATGGTTCATCCACGTAAAGTATTATTGTTGCTTCAAATGTGTGTACACACAGAAATACTTGGGAGTTTAGACTAATAAATGAGGTTAGTCTTCTGATAACCTTATTGAAGATCATACTGAGGTTCAATATTCAGGTTGGCTTCAAGTCTAAGACAGATAATAACGCCATATACTAGTCTTCCTCAAAATTTATATTTTTATATTGATGAAAGACAAATATAGAAATTTGTAAAGAGAAAAAAAAGGAAAAAATGAAGCAAACAATACAGTTAAAGGAAAAAAGTTAATTGAAGATTATCACTCAATTCTCCTAATGTTTCTGACTATCTTTATAGCAGTTACAAACTCATAATCTCTCTTCCCTCTTTTACATTACAATAGACCCTTTAGCCCCTTATTCAGTCTTTTTTGACTTGTCAAATCCAGAAATCACCATTTCACTTTTTTCCATTTTCAGTAAAACATCTATAAAAATATCCAGTCTTTTATAAAAGTCCTTGCTATTTTATAAATGACTTCATTATAAATGTTATTATTATATAAAAGTCCCTGAGCAGGCAGGTCGCTTTTGCCATATCTGCTAATTTTACTGCCTTCACAATCCATTCCTCCATTTTGGGTGTTCGAATATTTCTCTATTTTTGTACACACAGGGAGTCCTCGGTTTACAACAGTTCATTTAGTGACCTTCAAAGTTACAACAGTGTGAAAAAGGGGACTTACGACCGTTTTTCCACACTTACGACCCTTGCAGCATCCCCATAGTCATATGGTCAAAATTGAGGTGCTTGGTAACTGACTCATGTTTATGACGGTTGCAGTGTCTGGGGTCATATGATCATCTTTTGCGACCTTCTGACCAGCAAAGTCAATGGGGAAGCCAGGTTCACTCAACAACTATGTTCCTATCTTAACAACTAAAGCGAATCACTTAACAACTGTGGCAAGAAAGGTTGTCTCACTTAGCAACAGAAATTTCAGGGTCAATTGTGGTCGTAAGTCGAGGACTTCCTGTAATAGTGTTGCTACAGTTACCATATATAAAATCCTGCAAAATTTAACTAGCAGCACTTGTTTAACATTAAGTGAACAATATTCTGACATAATGTTTTGTATTCTTTAGCTAAATATATGATAGGAAACTCAGATAAAACTCGTTCATTCTTTATTCTTCTCTTTCTCTCAACTTAATTATCAGTTCTTGTTAGTTTAATAACATGATTATTAAAAATAAGAAACCTATAGAAATATATTTTTGGTTTGTATTTCTTAAAAGCTCAGGAGATTTAACCCCAGACTTAGCTAAAATGTTAATTTAAGGATATTTCAGGAAGCCATGCTATATATTTCTTAGGCCCTTAAGCTCCAGTCTCACATTGCTTAACTAGAAACCTGAAATTTCCTCTAATGAATCTTTGTATTGGAAAGGAATGCATAGAAAATGTGTCCCCGTCTGGACTTATCTTAGAATGAAACGCAAAAGATGATCTCTAGTCCATCCCACTGTAATGGAGATATATAAATTCATCATAAAGAATCTATATTGCATGCAGGAGACTCAGGATTTATTGAAAGGGAGCTTCCAGAACTTCACAAAATCTTTCCCAGTGATCTGCTTGAGGATCTTACAAATGAAAACTGCAGAACATCCAGTTAAAACTCATCAGGTAGCACCATTGTGGACTAAAGCTGCTGAGAAGAATTTCATCTGAGAAGATACAAATTTTCTGCCTATAACATTGTGTCTGTAATATCCCAACCAGATGTATGAGATTCAGAAGTGTGTAAATAAGCGAGGAGAAATCCAGGGATTCTTGCCGCAGCTATTGAAAAACGATTTCAACTTATTCACAGCAAGCAATTCAGAGGTTAACAGAGAGCAGGCAAAAACTAGCAGGAGGCGAGGAAGTCTTTTTCACTATTATTCATGGTCATTCAACTAGCATCTGATTTCCTTCCTATGGTCCCTTCTTTTTCTTTAGGAGTGAAGAGAATATGTATCACTTCATTGCAGGGGTGAGAAATCCAGCAGGTTCTGCAGGTTCTGGAGAACCGGTAGCAGAAATTTTGAGTAGTTCAGAGAACTGGCAAATACTACTTCTGGCTGGCCCCAGAGTTGGGTGGGAATGGAGATTGTTCAGTATCCTTCCCCTGGAGTGGGGTGGGGATGGAGGTTTTGCAGTATCCTTCCCCTGCCATGCCCACCAAGCCACGCCCACAGAATCGGTAGTAAAAAAAAAAGGGATTTAACCACTGCTGCATTGGCTGGCTGGCTGGCAGTTGTAAGCCTCAGTGTTGTTGTTAGTTGCTTGGTTTTTCAACATGCTCTTTTTCAAACCACTTTACATTGGTCAAAAAAATAAGAACTGGTGGGGTGCAAGCTGATCATAACATATAATATATGTGTTGTAAACATAGATTGGAGAGAGAGACATATCTGTTGAAGAAGGAGTGCCTTCCAAAACCAATCCATAGTTCCCTCTCCAGAATTACATCTCATTTTCTCACTCTCTCATCCATCCCCAAGCTAATGGAATTTAGCAGGTAACTGAATTCTTTGGCCTGCAAATTCTGTAGAACTCCTTAGATTAGAATCTCTCCCAATCAGCATCCAGAGAGTATCAAAACTATCAATTTTTCTCTACCTTTTGATCCATGGAAACAGCAAATGGACCTCAGAAAGTCAAATGACATTGGTGGATTCTAGGGGGAAGGTGAAAGAGATTTGTACCATGTGGTGAGGCACAAATTAATGGGCTGAAATGTCAAAAGATTTCTCACCAAAATTGAATCAAGGGGGCTAATGGAGTTTTAGGATAAGTCAAGATACATAAGAATCAACAGGTGTATCCTCATACTGATTTACATGGATGAACAAATATTTATCATATACTAAACAGAATTCTTGTTAACCAACCCAACTCTCTGATGCTTACATTTGGTCTTATAACAAATTGTTTTAAAGTGTAAGAGGAAAAAAAAAAGTAAAAATGAAGTTTGACCACACCAATAGGCAATATTTGTTATTATTCTTCAATCTTGTCTGCCAGAATTCTTACGGGATGCATTTGAAATTAGTTGTCATACTTGAAGGTGTGCCCTTTGCACTTAAGGTATAGCTGAGGCAGTTGAAGTGTAAAAAACAGAGCTGCTCACAATTGTGTAATGTCTGAAGCTATTTATTAAATGCTTATGCTTCCAGAAGCATAACTTATAACAAATATTACGTATTACAGTTTGCATAACTCTGTTATTTACTAGGAGCCTTCCAACCAAAACATTATTGTAAGTAGAACTCTTCCATGATTTCCTAATTAAAAACAATAACAATCCTAGAGCTAGGATATAATAATCAGTCTTGGGTTGTGCTGACATATAGTCACTGCTTTTACCGCACTATCAAAGATACCTGCGAAATAACAAATTTGGGTTTCCTCAAGAGGATTTGAAAATTTCTGGAAGTTTAGGATTATTTGCTTTCCTCAGCCATTTGTGGGTAATGACTAACTAAATGTAATATTGTTCTCTCTTTCTCTTTTCCTTCCAGGCCCTTCATCCAACACGAATCCTAAAGAGAAAAAAAATCCTTGCCAAAATCAACTGTCAGCAAAGACAGGGATATCGTTTACAGCATTTGTGAACCCTGCATTCTTTTCCTAATGAAACAGAGACTGTTAGCCAGCCCCAGAACTTGAGGAAAGAACTGACTTTTCTGGAACTGAACTCATTTTGAAGTATGCAAATTTTTTCTTACTGTAGGGTGATCCACCACCAACTTGAGGATATGTTGGTTCAGCCACCATTCTGTTTCAGAACTCTGTGTAGCCTTTACAGTAGTGTGCTTGTCAATCAGTATATGGCGTTCCAAAATGGGAATGGGTTGCAGGATGCTTTTAGGTTGGCTTTTGTTCTTCAGGGTTTCTCCCCCCCCCCAGCCCACCCGTCTTAAGGTGTGAAGGATGCTTTCTCACACACACCCTCTCTGTGTAATCCTTTACTTGCCCCCTTCTAATGTGCCAATTCCTCATGAAAATTAAATACACAACAATAGGCTTGAAATATCAACAGCACTTGAATACCAATACAGTTTCCAGCAGTGTTAAACTGTTGCAGCAACACAAGTGACAAGTACGGTGGCACTTTAAAGACTTGGGTACATGACAGGGATATTGGGTTCTGAGATAAGATGGTAAGGGACATCAAAGAATGGCAAACAGTACAGGGGAGAGAGAGAAATGTAATGCAAGAAGCACCAATGCCCTCTGCATTTTGTTTCTATCTTCTGGATAGCATCCCAGGTATGCAAGGACAGAGGGTGTCATGAAACATTGTTCTTTAAGATGCCACTGAACTCTTTGCGGACTCCTGCAATAGTTAGAGTACAACCAACCAGTTGAATTCAAGAGTTAGTTCGAAAGATATCTCAACGTTTGTATTTGCTTTGGTGTTTTTATGTGGGGATTGGCTAGCTAACTCATGAGTTCTCAACCAGTCCCTACAACTCTCCAACCAAATATTTTCCTAATCTTCTATGTGTTTCTTTTTATTTTTGGTACCAAGAGAGGGTGGATTTTACCTCACAAAATCAGCCACCACTAATATTGCATCCTAACCAAGGTTCAGTTGGTGTGAGGGGGGAAAGGGCATTTCATTGCGGGGAAGAATCAGTAACTCTTATCTAAATCTAGCGTAGGGTTATGCGAGCAGTTTTGCCCAAACGCTGCAGTAAATTTTTGCTTTTTTGTTTGTCCCTTCAGCTTAGCAATTGGCCAATCTGAGGTGCATCGTTTACCACTTGCCAAATATAACCACATAGAAGGCAACGGCTTGCTTTCAAATTATTACTCTTATTAATAATAACAACACAAAACCTAAAAGAAAAAAAAATGAGTATATTGCATGAGAACGGAGTTTTATGTATCTGTAATATCCAAGGCTTGGATGATTTATTTCATTCATAATCATTTATGCATCTTTCTCTACCTTATTCTTTTCCTCTTCTGATACATGGTGGAAACTGGAAAAAAGGTGGCTAGGAAGGAGACACAGAGAGGGAAAATCCATACCGAGAGCTTTTCATAGGAGCGTAGATTGTAACTGGATAAATTCCATTGAAAAACAAAGTAGTTTTTATATATTTTGCTTATAGGGATTTCTTTTTGTAAATTTATATAGTAATAATGACTGAAAGTTATGGTGCTGTGCAAGTCCTGTTTAATTACTTTTTATTGGTATTTTTCATCTGAAGGTGGGGCAAAGAAGGGAAGAAAGAAATAGGGGAAAACCAGATGGTACGTTTTAATTTTAATTTTTTTAAAAAATAGTGTGAAGACACTTTGGCTTGGGACAACATATACATATTTCTCCAAAGTGATATATGAAGAACTTTTTTTTGGCATAAAAGCAGAATGCATATAAATATATAAATATATTTTATTATGTACAGAAACAGATCATTATGCATGATTGTTAAGAGAACAGACTAGCATTTTAACCCAAAGTTTCAGTGCATGAGTTTCCACCAGCACGTGAATCATGTACCTGCGTGGCGTGATTCCTCTCAGCTGCCACCTTTCACTGCGCGAGCACATGTAGGCATTCAAGCACATTCTCTCTCTCTCACACACACACATAACATTGGTGGGCCCCATATTGCTCTTCTTTTCCAACTTCTGAGGTAATATTGGTGAAATAACAGCTCCTTGTGTGATGAAAGTTTTGTTTTGTACTGTAGCTGCCTCCTCCTCCTCGTGCTGCGCTATTCTCTAGATCAACACATCAAGTCCACCATGCAGTTCATAACTTCAAATGATGACAATTCTGTGCTGTTGTGGTTCTAAATAGCTCATAGGATATACACTTTCAGACTAGTTAAATGATTTTTATCATTTTCCAAATAAATACAGACTATTTTTTTAATAATTAAGGTGGTATATTTGTCTATGGCAGGGCATAGTTTATCATGTTTCTTTAATTATATAGAACCAATGTGTGTGCTTGTTCTTCACATTGGAAAGGGCTTCCCTGAAAGGAATACCTTATAAAAATGTCATCTGTTCCAGGGACTTAAGAAAAGTATTGACTTATCTTGAGAGACTCAGTTACAGGTACCTATTACCAAAGCTAGTTAAGAATGTGCTCACATGCCTTTACTAAAAATGAGTATCTGGCACATCATTATATGTGAATTAAGCCAATGATGATATTTTGGGATGTTTGTTGTTATTTTGTTCTTTGAAATGGAAATGTATTTGGTGATGGACAATTTATTTCCAAGTTTCTGTCTTGTCTTCTCAACAGAAACTCTGTGCATAAAAAAAAAATCTGGTACTGTACAAAGTTTATGGTTTCCTCTACTTTGACTGGGTTTACTTCCAATACTTGAAAATGCAATATATCAGGAAGGTGATGCAGAAAAAAAGGAATAGATTCTTCATTTCTCAGCTCTAATTTTAATCAGGTGACCAGGATGCAATGACACCAAAATGACAGCCAGCGTGCAGTGACATCATCACACAAATGCCATGATTATGTACTTGCATTTCAATATCTGACACGAGTACATAAGATGCAATCTTTCTGTGATATTGCCACAGCTATTTTGTCATCTGCCCAACCCCCGCCCCAACTCCTGTGATTAATGGACATAAAACAAAGTACAATATTTTTAACTTGGCCATAATTAATGCAGATTTTATATCCCGTTGATTTCAATAAAATTCAGTACTCATCATAAATATCAGTAAAGCTTTGAGATGTCCTGAGACTAAAGTCCTTAATTAAACCCAATATGAAGTTATAGTACGCATGCATTAATCAGATTGCACGTCTGTAATAGTAAGCAGTTAATGGTGCTGTTGTATTGGCGGATGCTCACATATAGATTTCAATAGGAAAACCTCCATCGGCTCAGTCAGCATCTGTACTTGTTTAAATCTTTTTATTTCAATCATAAAAAGCAAATTGGGGAGTGAGAAAGAACCCGAGCAAAATGATAGCATGCAGACATTTATGTAACATGTCCCAGGTTCTGCCAGTATCCTTGGCAATCAATGGCAAATAATAGACCTATATTGCCCTTGGCTTAATGCAATGTAAGGCAGCTGTGACCTGAATTTTTATAGTTCCTTGAGAGATTGGGGAACAATCAGGGCATCCAAGGCACATATTAAAAGTCATGATGTTGGTAACAAAGAATCCTTCTGGGGGGGGGGGGGGTGAGAA
>JANHFP010006391.1:46990-62968 GCA_032468135.1 Calamaria suluensis
CCCCCCCCCCCCCCCCCCCCCAGACAAGGACAAACCTCGTCAGACAGGTGAGTGGTACTATAAGCACTTTGATAACATTGGCTTCAACAGGATAAATTCAGATCCTAGGATCCCAGTGGATAAAAGCGGCAATAAAACTGCACTTTTCTGAAACAAGCAACACAGTAGTTTGAAATTCAGATGCTATTAGAATCGATATGAGCAAATATAAGCCTCATTCTATCCAGGTTTACCCACAAGTGTCTCAGAGGCTATATATATTTTTTCCCAAACCATCACCCTCCCTATGAATTAGATTCACAGCATTGGAACTAACAGGCTCTTGACTAGGCTGATTGGCAAGTAGTTTTTTTTCTAGAGTTGAACAAGACCAAGCTAGGGAACATGGTTTGCTGCACTATTTTCTCAGTCACGGGAATCTTTAATGTAAAGCAATTGCATGGAAACCCATCAGTTTGCTCTATGTCACTTCTTTTCCTATTGTTTGTACCTCTGCCTCTCACAATATAAATAACTCCACATTTGAAGTACTGTCCCCAACTGGGAACTCAATGGCAAACTTTTGCCCTCAAGGATACTTGCTAGCCAATAGACTTAAGCTTATAGTCTTCAACTTTCTGTATTATCTTTTGGCCAGTAGGATGGCCACAAAATATACAGTGAGTTAACTCAGTTTTCTTGCCTAGCTATAATTATGCTGCTTCTATTGGCCTAAAAGAGTCCAGTGCTAGACAAAAGCAAGCAACCAATAAATCCTCAGATACTGGTCTAGTTCAGGTATAATAATAAACCAAGGATTTGAGGCTGTGCAGTGTCCACAGGTCAAATGGCAATATGTCACATATTATGAGGCTTTTATTAGAGGAAGAAAATCATCAGACAGCCCCTCTGATCAAAAAGATTTATGCCTGTCTGCATTAAATTATGGTTTAGCATGATGGGAATGGGCTGTCATGAACATTCCTTCCTCTTAACCATCAGTGCAGGAGACACATACTTTCACATCATGGCTTGTGATCACTGTGACATTTTTAAATCCAAGAAGTCTGCATAATTTGGTCCTTGTTTGTTTGCATCAGCATGGTTGGGAATCAATCAGTTTTTAAGTTGGGAATCAGGTGGACCATCCCCATTTATGCATTTACACCTACATCACTTTTTGACACCAAATTGAAAATCTCTAATGGATTAAAAGACGTTACAAAGAATGGGATGGAAGCTGCTTCAGTCCCTTCAGTTTTGCACAGGAAAGAGCAGAAAGGAAGGGAGGAGTCCAGGCTGCAGGTGCAACCAGTGTTCCCCTACCTGATAGCTTCCAGGTGTATGGGAAACAGCAGCTTCCAGAATTCCCCAATCAGGCAATAAACATATTGGTTGGGAGCTCTGATTTGCACTGTGATGATTTGTACAGTACGAATCAGAATTGCCAACCAATGTGTTTTAAACCCCAAAATTTTAAATTCGGCCATCAAACCAAATTATTTCATGTTCACTGAAAGCTAATCAGTTGCTTGGGACATTTTTTACAGCGAGGCTCCATCTTGTAAAAGGCAAATGTCAACCCCTAACCTCGTAGCGCAGTAGTCCCAAAACTCCATATAAATAATTTGAGTTTGCAAACCATATATCATCCCAACTGTCCATCAATCAACACATAAGGTTTACTTCTGAATGTTTCTGACTACTCTGGTGCTATAAAGCACTTAAACATGAGATCACACATGAGGAGTTTCCTTTTTATGTACATAAATTAGACTCCATTATTCTAAGACTGCTGGTTGATTAGTGGGACTATCCCTGTACAATATAATTAAATAACTAATTCCCATCACCCTCATTTTTTGAATTATGAACCTGTTAAAAATTGAGATAAGGGTTGCCACAGATACACAGCAATTTCTTTTAGCTGACTTCTGAATAGCTCATACCACTCTCTTTTTAGATTGCATCTTCTGGGTTTTTATTGTTGCAGAAATACTTTCTTTTCTAAATTATAAGTGAACCAACCTGCTGCCCATTATATCTATCTTAAGAAAAAAAACATGGAAGAGGTTGCTTTTGAAAACAGCATAACTTCTTGGCAATCAATCTCCGTTCATTACATTCTTTGCATGATGTATATCAGAAATATCAGCTGATAAGGAAGGGGACCAGATGCTTGCTATCAGGAGAGATGCGGGCTATATTGTACATTTTGGCTTCATGTATGAAACTTTTTTTTAATGAAAAAAAAGTTGTATGAATGGACAAAACATGTATACAGTATCTGTAAACTGTCTTGTCTGGATTATTTCTTTCACTGTTGAGCCACATACTTTTGAAGAATATATTCTATCACTGCCTTAGTACATGGCCATCTTTTACAGGGGTACACAATTTTTACTTTTTGTATGAGCTACTTTCATTTGAAAGCTGGCGCTGTCATAAACTTAGAGGAGGCTTTTCTGAAACCAAATGCTGACATAGGTGAATATACTACCTTACTACATAACAATTGGATGTCAGTTTGATTTGGAAATCTTTCCCTTTTTGCAAATGAGATAGTGGTGCAGAGCTTAACTCCACTTGATGTTAGTAGATATTGCCTTGTGTACTCCATTCTCAACAGTAATCTAGTTTGTAAAATAAAGTGTGATGCATGTAAATAAAGCATAAAGGATCTCTATGCTGAAAGTTTAGACTCATTTGTCTTTTATTTAGTTTGTGTTTGTGGAAATCAGATCTCTTAAGAGAGAGAGAGAAAATAATAATTCCAGGATAGAATGCATCATTTGTTATTATAGATGAGTATCGTTCTCATGCTTAATCTTTGTAGTGAAAAACAAACACACTGACTGATACTGTAACTTTGTGGAAGGAATTAACCTTTTCACTAGTTACAATTTTATACTTCCTGCATGTTGAAAGCAGAAGGAGGGCCTACTGTTTTCCTTCTATATGTTTATTTTTTTTTCTTTTTAGCCGAACTCATTTAGACATGGATATTCCAATCCCAAATCCGAATCTTTGGTTTGCTGAAGTACCATGAAAATCTATATAACTCTCCCATTTCATACACTCATTCCCCTTGAATAAGGTAAGAATTGCAAAACTCCTTAGGAGACTTGGATGAATGAAATTAGGAAAAATGCACTGAATCTCATCTGATGGAATTGAATAGAATCCTGAAGATGTTTACTTTCAGTGTTTAACCCCAAAAAGTATCAGAATGGTTGAGCTTCTTTTCTAGGAGATACACGTGTCAGCTTTTCACGTGCTTCAAATGGTTTCAGTAGTCTTCCACCAAGCTGTGTCCTCATGTAACTTCTGACCTTGAGGTATGATTGATATTGACCTAACTCCACACCCAGGTTTCTCAAAAACACATCAATGTTTTTTTTTAGCAACCTTCTCTCAAGATGCTTTGGATAAGACCTCAGGGATGTGAGGTTGTGTAATTGAAGTCAAAGGTGCTGAAGGAATTGTAAAAAAAAAAACAATAAAATTAGGGCTAATGAAAAGTTTAAAAAAGTCACTGAGCAGTACCTTAAGTTGCTAGGCAAACATACTCATATTTTAATAATGTGCCATAAATATTGAAGAACATGAAGTGGGAGACCCCATCCAAATCTTACTTCTTCTGTGTTGTACTTCTCTACAACTTTCAGCTTTATTGATCTATTATTGATCTATTATTATTATTATTATTATTATTATTATTATTATTATTATTATTATTATTATTATTATTATTATTATTATTATTATAGTATAAGTATAAGTATAAAGTGTTCTGAAAATGCTAAAACAACATGGAAACGCATGCATGTTCTATCTTCCATATATTCCCAAAGAGGCAAGGGAACGTCTTGTCTTCTCCTCCCTCTGTTGCCCCAACGAAGGAGAGAGTGGTAGAAATAGGCTAAACTGAACCTTCTGTAAATGCACACAGCCTATAGGTTGGTAGCTACCAACACTTGTGCACTAATACTGGAGGGAAGGTTGTGACGCTTTGAAGAAGTTGAGAGCTCTGGTGGTGGTAGTGTATTCTACCACAAGGGTCACCCCAAACCAGACAGACATTGAGCTTGTTGATCAGAAAGGTTGGCAGTTCAGTGGTTCGAATCACTAGTACAGGTCTCCTGCGTGAGCAGTGGGTTGGACTAGATTACCTCCCTTCCAATTCTGTGACTGTTAAGATCTTAGCAGAAGAGCCAGATTAAACATATCTATCAACCCATTGAATATGATGAGAAAACAAAAAAAAAAGAATCCTATACAGGCTTGGTGGTCATCCGGATCAACAAGGATCATGTCAGATGTTAAGAGTTCTTGAGTATCATCAATAAATGGGCAGTGGGGTGGCTGGGCAACCATGGACTAGCCTTATAAGATTAATAGAAGAACAACAACCACAGAAAAGTATGCTGTGTTGGAAAATTGTGCCATTAGGGTCTCTTATTATAAATAGGGTCGAACAAAGTGTGAATGTTTGAAGTGAATGTCTGAACATTGGAAAATAATTTATCCAGAGTCAAATTCATGATCAGAAATAAAATATTCAGGGACGCAGAACTGGAAGACATCCAGAAAAATAGTGAAGTTAGGAAAATGATAGTGAAAAATAGCAAAAATGGAAACAATAGTAGAAGAAACTCGAATAACAATTGGAAATATAAAGGAAAAAGCTGATACGAACTACAGCAATTATAACTTAGTAGTAGTAATAACAGAGCCAATATATATCAGCACTGACACAACCTGTGAACTGAGCCCCTGACAAGAAGAATTAAAAGAGAAAACAAATCTTGGCTTCCAAAAAGCAAAAAAAGCAGAGCTGGCTGAGGAACTTTGGGAGTTGAAGTCCACAAGTCTTAAAGTTGCCAAGGTTGGAGACCCCTGATTTAGATAACTGATGATTTAGGTTTTCCTGCAGAAATCACCTGATTGTGGCTTATTCAGCATATCGTGACTGAACTGGAAATGTCAGGATCCAGTCAGTGTAACATCAGAGCCACAGACTCACATAGGAATATATTCTGCCAGCTCCTTGGCCAGCTGATAGGATCCAAATATGGTTCTGCTTCATTGAAGCCATATGCTTGTGTGGCTTGTTCCAGTGGCAAAAAAACCAGATGTTTAATTCAAGATGACCCAGTGGAGACATAGCAGTAAATCTGCGTAAGGAATAGCACAGACCATAATGAAAGGACCGAGGAAAATCCTCACGTGACATCTAAGGTAATATTGTGTGTGTGTGATGACCCGGCTCGAAGCAATCAATGAAAAAGCAGGAATTTATAAACAAACAGCCTTTATTTCAAAAACCCAAATAACTTCTTTCTCTCAATATTGGTTTACTTCCAAAAACAAAGTGGATAGTTGCCAAGACAAACTCTGGCTGCAGTCCAAAGGTAATTCTTAGATAACACAAAACAAAATTGGCTTAGGAAATCTTACCCAGGAAGACGAGGTCATCGAAAAGCTATACCTGCAAATTTGACTCCAGCACTGCTAATTGCAAACTGGCTAGCTTTAAAGGTTTCTGCTCAGCTGTGTCCCATTCCTCACTTCCTCCTGAGTAGACCTTTTTCTAATGCTCTCTGTCCTTGTGTCTCTGTCTTGGATCAGGTGGGGGAGCTGCTCCAGTTCCTTTTCTGAACTTCTCTCTGGCTCCGCCCCAAGCTCACTGGATCCAGCCTGGGCCTGCTCTTCCCTGTTCTCATCCTCAGCTCCAGCCTCCCCCTCACTGCTCTCTGCCAGCTGTTTCTCTTCGACCTCTGAGTTGGACACTGACAGAGGCATGACAGTGTGACACAAATTCTCCATTCTAGATGAAATAACTCCTGTCAACTACAATGTGGGTTCAGCCAAGTTAGCCCTTCACATTGCAAATACTGCTCATTAAACATCCCCTGGAAAGACGTACAAAAAAAGGGGATGAGGTCTTCTTGTCTGCTATGTTGGTGAACCCAATAGCATACCATCTTTGGTAGTTAAGAAAACCAACTTCCATTTCTTCCCAGGTTTGTTTGCCTACAGTATAGGTCTGAATCACATAATAAGCACGTGTCTGCACTTCTATTCATGTAGAATTCTTCCCATTGATCTAATAAAACTGCATTGGACCTAATTTGCCACTTAATAAATGTAGTACTTGAGGTAGCATCAACAATAATAAAAAAGTTTCCTCTTCAATTTTATAGACATATTTTTTAATTTGTTTTATTGCTTTCCTGAGGGAGGGAGGGATGGAAGGAGGGAAGGAGGGAGGGAGAAAGGAAGGAAGAAAAAAAGACAAAACTGAGAACAAATTAGACAAAGGAAATCATTTGGGCAAATTTTTAACATATCACCAAAACTTGAACACGCAGAATAATAATGCTCCATCTTTCAATGACATCAATAGGAAGCCCATTAGTAACAATAATGATACTTATTTAATTATTTTTTAATTATTAATAATAAATCCCATTAATAAGCCAATAACAAACATTCAAATCTATAAATATTGGGCTGTGGTATCTCTCCAGTGCAGAAAAGTAATCTTTCTTTCTGCTACTCCTGCTGGATAAAACCTTCATTCTACATATTGTGAATGTTGGTTGTCTAATTCAAAAATACATTTACAATTTTTAGAAGTCCTTATCTTTGAAAAATTGTATTAAGAAATGCGTGAGTATTACACTACAATGAAGAAATAGTGGTGAGACCAGCCCATTCGAAAGTTGTATTCCCTTCCAGCAGAATAAAGTTGACAGCCACTTCTTCCAAACATTCTATGAGATGTCTATAAAACATGAGAAATCATCTTTTATTAAGTCAATCCCATCTTAAAATTATAAGGTACAAGCTACAATAAGAAAATATTAAAACCTTTCACCATTGATTTGTTAATATGGGAAAACATCGTTCTTTATATGAAAATTCTTGCAAATAACAAATATTTACCTTAGCAATACGATTGGTTTTGAAATGTTTAGACTAATTCAAAACACATTTTAATGTTGATAGTAATTCAGGAGTTCCAAAGATTGTTGCTTCATTTGATCAAATTGTGAAAGGAAGAAATATTTTAATTAAATACCTTGCCATATCGCAATTTTATGCAATCCAGGTTCCTCTTGCTGTAACTCAGATGGTATAAAAAAGTTGATTGGGAATAAGGTGACTAAAATATTAATACCTCTACTTGATTTTTCTATTTAATAAAAAGACCATCCTGCAGTTTTTAAGTTGAATATAAAAGTTCCCCTTAGACTGATAACATTCAAGCAACCATCCTGTAAATAATTTGCTACTGTAGACTCATGGGTGGGATTCAGCCAGTTCAGACCAGTTTGGCCAAACCAGATGTTAATTTTAATCTGGTTCACCCAACTGGTTGTTGCAAGGCTGGCTGACCCCACTTATCCCACCCCTCCCAGGAGCCTCCATGCAGCTCATTTTGGATGCCAGGTAAGTGCAGAGCTTCTGGGAGGGTGAACAATGCATTAAAATTTATGCATTTACATTCAAAACTGAAGAAAAATGCCCTGGAATTACTTTTCTCAGATAATTAAAATAATCCAAGCAGCAACAACTGAATCCCTAATTACTACAAATTTAAGAGCAATATTTAAGACCACGTGCTTGAGCTTATAGTTTGGCCTACCCAAGTTACCATCATAACCGAATAAATTATGAAACTGTTGCATAATATCAATACATAATTTTCAAAATGCAAAGTCTATGTTCAACAAACAATATTTTTGTTAAACTCCAGTTTTACATTTCTGAAATATTTTCTGATATATGAAATGTAAATCAATGTTTTCCATATCAAATTAATAATAAAAGGTAGGGGGATATTCTTGACTAGTTCCACAAAATATCTTGAGAGAAGGAAAGATAATTATATTTATAATTATTATAGCAAAAGGAATAGAGTGCCACCAATTAATAAAAAGGAGGAAAGCCACATTTATATCAAAATATATAAAATCAAAATGCACATTTTATCAAAGTTAACACAAAGGTTTTTCTGCATCCAAAATCACTACTGAATTCCTATTTTTCGCCATGTATATGCAGATTGTCACATAATCTAACAACATCAGATGCTTGTGACCTTTTATAGAACAAGATTATGCAGAATGGATAATATCTGTAATCTGTATAACAGGGACTATCAATTACCTTGCACAAATGCACCATGCTTTCCCGAAAATAAGACCCTGTTTTATATTTTTTGAACCCTGAAATAAGCACTTGGCCTTTATTGCCATGCACTCAAAAGCCCAATTGGGCTTACTATCAGGGCATGTCTTATTTTGCGGAAAACAGGGTACGTACGTGTAATAAAGAAATTGATTTTTGTTTTTGTTTTTAACTTTTAAAATTTAATAAAGATATTTAAAAAAAAAAGAAAGAAAGAAATTGAATGATAGCTTGGATAGTCAGCAGGGTTATTACCAGTCTTCAAAATCACAATTATATAAAAATCACTGAAGGAGGTTGGAAAATAATTATGAACGTGATAGTTCTAAGCCTCTAATGTAATATTCAACCTATCAAACATTGTGGACTTAAATCTGGTCCTTATCCAAATTACGTGCAGCAAAATAATTTTTTTTTCAGAATTCTGCTAGCACTTGTGAAGATTAAATCAGTTTCAAGATCCACAAATTCTGTGTTGTGGCCTCCTTCTTCCAATATTATGTGATATAACCATCAGTTCAACATATGTCACATTCAACATGTCCCATCATACTTGATGGCATGGCCATCCAGACTGTGAGCAGCTCCTGTTTTCATAGATGTTACATTATGTTTTAATTCAAAGACATGATGATACACCTAAGTACAGTAGAGATTGAACATGCCTAATTTTAGGAACAGCAAGTTTATATATAAATATATTAATTTCTTCCCCAGTTACCTTTGACTTAGTGTTACGCTGTTAAGCATATGCATTTATTGCATCAGAATCATATATTTTACTTAGTCATAACTATTAGTATGTTTTCAATCGTTTCAGTTGAGAAGTTAGTAATTTTACCATATTTTTCACCTCACTCCCAGTGTCTTTGGTGTTTTTTTTTTTCAGTTCAAGGAATATTCTGTTTCAAGTGCGTAAAGGGAATTAAATTTCCATTCAGCCTTCATAAACCTTTATATAATTCTGGTGCAGGTCATCTTTCAAGCATGGGCCAAAGTTCCTTAACCATTTCCTCCATACTTTTGTGCTTAATCTTTTGATTGTCCATGAGGGATAACCAATAATATCACGTATGTCTGCCTTTGAGGCACTTCAAGAGGTCAGCATTCATGGCAAGTTGGCCCCTCGGTTTTCTAAAGATGAACTCCGTCAGCTACAGACTTGTGGTTTGGTGATTCATGAGTTCACTTGAGGACTTTGACTTCTCTTGTCTGCAACTGACAATGCTAATCTTTTGTGCATTTTTAGCCCCCTGTGTTTCCTCATTGCCATGTAATGTTTGAAGAAAGAGGCTGTAAACCCAGAATATGAGGGTCTTGGAGCTGATTTAATCTTCACAACCACCAGCAAATTTCTGAAAAAGATTGTGTTACGTATATTTTGGATAAGGGCCAGAGTTAAATCCACAAGCAATTTAAGTCTGTATATTTTGATTTCAGATTCTCCCGGGTTATAATACAAAAACTAGTTATACCACAATGCTTGGACAAAAGCCAGTTTTACACCCATTTACGTCAATGGAACTAATGTGATTTAAATCTAGACATTCCAGTATAATTAGGTTTGTGAATCAGGTTGTTACGCAGAGATGTCAATGACAAAAAAATCTCAGCTCAGCCGAAATATTTTAACTCAGGCAGTTCATTAACTCAATTGTCCAAGCTTAAAATCCTGTGTTTATTGTTTCAAGCAACAACAGGAAAATAATCCAAAACTTTCTTGTCTTCTGTACTGTGCATAAAAACGAATAATTATTCCTGTGATCTACTTGGAGTGGATTAGGTTGTATCGCTTTTTTTAAAAAATGTAGCCAGGTCAATCTAATTGCTGAGGATCAAGATTAATTCCTTCCAAAATAGTTTGGTTTGACCTTCTTCCCTTTGCTTATTAATTTCATCATTAATAACTCACCTTGATGGGAATGTGAAGGCAGGAAACACTAGAGCACACTTCTGCATGTTTTATATTGATCAAACCGAGCCCAGGCAACGTCAGCAGCAAAACGAATTAACCCCAGTAAAGAGAAAATGTAACCACCCTGACAGGTTCTTCCACAATTTGTATCTTCAGCTGTCTATCCTGTGAAGTGACAAAGTTCATACAGATGTGAGGAGAGCACCATAATCCAAAGGTCTTAAAGTTGCCAAGGTTGGAGACCCCTGGTCTAGAAACAGGGGTGGGTTCCACTTACTTTTACTACCAGTTCTCCTCTCGAACATTTGGCGTGTGCATTTTGCGTAAACGTCTGTGCCATGCATGCGCAGTGGAGCAATCACAGAAAATGTGCGCTCTGCGCATGGCCACCAGCATTTAGAAGAGGAGAGGCACGGCGGTCAGCTCTGCCACATCGATCGAGCTGGCAAAAAAATGAAAAAAAGGGGGAAAAAACATGCCGGGGCGAACGGCAGGAAACCGGTCCGCTTATGTCATCCGGTCCGCACTACCGGATCGCGCGAACCAGTTCAAACCATGAGCAGCCCACCACTGTCTAGGAGGGCGTTGAAAGTGAAGATCAATACCGCTTGCAATGTCGCATAATTCCCAAAGGTCCAGATGTCCGTTGGAAAGCAAGAAAAACATTCCTAAGAGTGAGAGATGATCAGCAACGGAACACACTGCCTGAGGAGATGGTGAGTTACTGGAGATATTTAAATGTCTGTGGGACATGCATTAGGAGTGGTTTCTGTGCAACAGGGCAAGCATTTAGACTACATGATCTCCTCCTATCCTGGAGCTTAGGGTTGATTTTATATTTGCAGAATCTTTGTAAAAGTCTGACCTCATCCTGCTTTCTATTCTGCTCATGAGAGCAGCAACAGAACAAGAGTTACTTCAGTCTCCACAATGTCCCATTTAATGGAACCCTAGACTATTAAAGAAGAAACTTATCCCCCCAATAGAAAAGAAGCAGGATTTGAATTCAGGCTCCCATCAGGCTTGCAGTGGATCCTTTATAACTACATCAGAGCGAAACTGGAGTTTTCCCTGAAAATGAGCTCATTTCCCCAATGCCCTAATTCAGATGCTCCTGATTAATTCCCATCAATTGTTCACAATGGGATTTAAGGGAAGACAACAGAAAAAGCAGAGAGAGTGGTCATTCTTGCTTCTTCTTTTTGTCCTGCCAGGATTTTGCCATGCAGTGTGGGAATGCTCCATATTAATCTTGGCTTGCTCTGCTCAGGGTGTGCATCTGTTTCTGGTCATATATGTGCTTAGGCGATATATAGCTAAGCACACATTTCCACTCTGGGACACTAAATCTGTTTGAGCACACAGAATTTTTAAAAGAAGTTGTGGTAAACAGAGACAAATAGAATCTTAACAACTCAATATTGTGAATAAAACAGCCAGGCAGGCCATGCGAAAAAAGAAAGAAAGAAAAATAAAGCGAGGGTATTTTATTTTATTTATATGTTTGTCGAGGATATATTACATAATATATATATATAAGTATAAGCATGAATTGAATAGATAAAATGAATGTAATTAAAGGGAACATTAGGACAGGGATGGTAGGCACACTGGTACTCTTATGCCGATCCCCCTTACACTTACAGACCTCTTAGGAATGGGGTGAGGTCAACAGTAGACAGTCTTAGGCTAAAACGTTGGGGATTTGGGGATGAAACCAGAGTCAGGTAGTGCATTCTAGGCATTGACCACCACTCTGTTGCTGAAGTCTTACTTTCTACAATCGAGTTTGGAGCGGTTCACTTTAAGTTTGTATCTATTGTGTGTGCTCTTGTATTGTTGTGGTTGAAGCTGAAGTAGTCCTTGACAGGTAGGACTTTATCATTTATTTATTGTTGCACCAATTAGTCACTATTTCACACAGTAGATCAGTGATGGCTAAAACCTTTTTGCTGCTGTGTGCCAAAAGTGGGGGGAGAGGGGAAGGGTCATGCATGGGCGTGCGGACACCCATAGTTCCATGTGCCCTGCCCCCCCTACACATGCATGTGAGATCCCCATGCGACCCCCACTTTTGGCATGCAGTGGCACAGTGAACGCGGAATGCCCATTTTTCGCTCTCCCCAGGCCCCAGATCCTTTCTAGGAGTCTGGGGAGGGTGAAAACGGCCTTCCCAATTCCCCTGGAGGTCCTACAGAGGCTAGAAATGGCCCATTTCCTGACTTCCAGTGGGCCCAGAAGGTCCAAAAATCAGCTGGCCGGCGAGAGCATGCGCAACAGAGCTCAGCTCGTGTGCCCACTGATATGGCTCTGCGTGCCACCTGCGGCACCCATGCCATAGGTTCGCCATCACAGCAGCAGATGTTAGGACAAACTGGGCTCAAAAGTCTTCATTCCAGATTCCTCACCTTATCCTCCAAGTTCCTAACCTCATTTTCTTGTCTCCTCTTGCTCTCCTCCCTTCCCCTCCCTCTCTCTTCACCGTAATCTTTTAAATAGTGCCTCATCAGCAAAGCTGCCTCTTCCAAACCTGCCTTGCCAAGAGGCCGCTTGCCTTTGAGGTGTTTGGACTCGCTGGGAGAACAAGTACTCCTCATGTGCGGCCCACAGGCTCTTGCGCAAAAGGGGAAAGAAGGGCGCCCTTCTCAGCAGGCCAATGCCATCAGGACTGCCTCCCCCTTCTCTTTAAATACATGTTGTTAATTTTCTATTTATTACATTTCTTGGTGCTTAATAAACATGGTGTTGTCTGGGTATTTAGACTGCTTAACAATACCAAGTCCTCTCATATTCTCCACCCTTTTTTTCCAATCATTGGTAAAATAAGTTCCATGTTTGATAATATCCTGTGTCTTCTTTATGTTTGATTTTCAATGTCAATCTATCTATTTCTGCACACTCTAATATCTTCCTAATTATCTCTTCATCTTGCGATATTTCTACCTTCTGAAGGTTTAGAGCAGTGGTGAAATCTAATTTTTTTTTTACTACCGGTTTTGTGGGCATGGCTTGCTGGGCATGGCAGGGGAAGGATACCGCAAAGTCTCCATTCCCACCCCACTCCAGGGGAAGGATACCGCAAAGTCTCCATTCCCACCCCACTCCAGGGGAAGGATACCACAAAGTCTCCATTCCCACCTCACTCTGGGGCCAGCCAGAGGTAGTATTTGCCAGTTCTCCGAATTACTTAAAATTTCCACTATCGGTTCTCCAGAACCTGTCAAAACCTGCTGGATTTCACCCCTGACCCAAACACATCAAGCAAGCACACCAGATAATCTGTCACTGGACATACTTTCCTCAAACCCTCAAGGCTAATTATTGGTTTTTCTTTTCTTTCCACAGCCTTCCCTGTCTCTGTCCTTACATGACCTTAGAAGCTGGTACAAAAGGGATGACCTGCTGCCCCCTGTCTCTGTGTCTTTATGCTCATGACAACGAGTTCTTCAAGATGAGAATGAAAGAAAACTGTGGCGTCTGTATCACCTGTCCAATTTTAGCTTATGTGCTTCATTTTCATTTGGTGGCACACCTGTTTGAATAAACATATTTTTCTCATTGCTTCTCCTGCACAAAGAATCTATTACAATGATGGTTGTTGTTGTTGGTTTTTTTCTAGCTATTCATGAAGTGATCTATCTGTCTTGTCTTTTTCTCCAGTTATTTGGGTATTGTATAAATGTAAGAGTCTGTGTAGACATGTGTATGCACGTGTGTGTAAGCATATGGAAGCAATTATCTTGTACTTAAGACAAGAATTATTTTTCTTCCTGCCTCTTGTTCTTGGCAACTTCTCTGCTGTTCATTTAATGAAAGTGGTAAAAGGCAGGAGGAACCCAATAACCTGATTTTTGAACTGAGATTTGCAAATGGTTTATGTAAGGTTTGGAAAAAGTGTCATTCACTCTAAGACTTACGTAATTCAAAGAAAGCACAAACAAGACCTATATTTGTAGTGTGTGTGTATGCATGTATAGAAAATAGACTCCTCGCCAGGGGTGAAATGCTCCTGGTTCGGACCACTTCGGACAATCCGGTAGCGATGGTTCGGAGAACTGGTAGCAAAAATCCCTGGCCCCGCCCCTTCTCCGCGATCATCGGACTCTTTTTTTTTAACCTGGTAAAAGCAATTTTTTTCTACCTATTCGCCAGAACTGATAGTTAACAATGCTTTTAAAAGGTAAAGAAAAAGCCTCTCATGATTGTGGCTGTGGATGACTGTGATCATCCAAGCCTTTTCTATACCTTTTAAAAGCATTTTTTTCACTACCAGTTCCTGTGAATAGGTAGTAAATGCTTTTAAAAAGTAAAAAAAAGATGGCCACGCCCGCCCAGTCACATGATTTTTAATTTTTAAATTTTGTCATTGTACTGTTCGTTTTTAGTCGGCTGTAAACTGCCCCGAGTCTTTGGAGAGGGACGGTATAAAAATCTAAATTAATAAATAAATAATAAATAAATACCCACCACCGAGCCATGCCTGGTGAACTGGTAGCAACAAATTTTACATCTCACCACTGCTCCTCGCACGTAGAAGCACTGCACTGACAAGATTGGAGCTGTGTCCTTCGGTCCCAACTGTACCATTGGGCTTACCAAGGCTTAAGAAACTGAGCCAATTAATTTAACTGTTGGCTCAGCTCCTGCTCCAACTGAATGCCACAAAGACAGTTTTGCAAAGGTAGTTGTAGAGCCTAGCATTTTAATTAGCGGGGAGTCTTTCCACATCTTTTCATCCAGCTCCTGGGATTTTCTTCCTCCCTCTCATAGTCAAGGCAATGTGGCACCTAGCCATCAGCCTTCCATCCTTCATACTTGGATTAAGGGACGTCTTTGCTACATACTCACATCTACATAGCTCATAGTTCTCTTCCATTTGTGCTTCCTTTTTTTAAAAAAGGAAAATCCACATGCAAAAAGACTAATGAAAATGTTGCTGAGGGTCACTTCCTCCCCAGTTTTGCATTGGTCAGTTGATTACCTACTGTCTGGTTGGAAAATAGCAGTGAGGATGCCCCCGTAGTAATTACAAAACATCTGCCAACCATCTGAGGAATCATATGAATGGCTGTGTAGAAATGCCCTTCGATCCATCTTGGAGGGTCGGCGCAAGAAAAGGAAAGCCCTGTATTGAATCCTGGCTCTTTGTAAGTTACCATGAATCTGGTAATCCTTTGAGAAATCAATTCAGTGGAATTGAAAAAAAACCCAAAACTTGGAGATATCTGACGCCTTTTGTGACAGCTGTGGGTCTGGTAAAAAAGCGAATGTATTGGGCCCTAGCAATACCGGTTGAGGAATAAAGAGGCTGGTGTGTGACCAGACCAGGACCGCATTCCAGGATGTTAATGAAACAGGTGGCGTGGGTGTATGTGTGTTGCCTGACACAAAGCAGCCCAGCCCATCCTTTGGGTGTGGTTGCTATCTGCCTCTGACGTACTTATTTCCAACTAAGAGGTGTTGATCACAGATGGTATCAGTTTCTTCCTCCTACCTAACAAAATCAATCTCTTCACCATCCACTCCAGCCACCTTCCAAATAGTCCCACAATTCAAGGAAGGAAAAAAAAAACCCAGTGTCCATTGGCATCAGGATGCTAGCACTTGGATCACAGACAATGGCATACCCATCTTCATTCTGCATACAAGCATGTAAATATGCCTTCAGAATCATCTTCTCCTTTGTCGGCTCAAATGAATGACGGATTTTGGACAACAATCCAACCTACATCTCATCCTCCCAATTAAAGGTAAAGGTAAAGGTTTCCCTTGCACATATGTGCTAGTTGTTTCCAACACTAGGGGGCTGTGCTCATCTCCGTTTCAAAGCTGAAGAGCCAGCACTGTCCGAAGACGTCTCCGTGGTCATGTGGCCGGCATGACTA
>JANHFP010006392.1:41549-56437 GCA_032468135.1 Calamaria suluensis
TGCTTCAGTGACTCCATCCAGTCACCTTGTTCTCTGTCGTCCCCTTCTTCTTTGGCCCTCAATCTTCCCCAGCATTATATTCTTCTCCAGTGAATCCTTCCTTCTTATTAGGTGGCCAAAGTATTTGAGTTTCAAAACGGCATAAAAGGAAGCAAAAACAATATAGCATTGAGCCAGACAAATAATGATGGAAGCTTTAATGGAGCCACACGGAGCCCTCAAGTAGAGAAGGCAGTCTTAGTTAATTTACTTCCATATCAACAAGACATAATCAAAATTTTAGTAAGGAAACTAAGTGAAATGGGAGTGTGCGCTCTGTAGAGGAAAAACAGCAGCTTTTGTCCTTGGGATTAAAAGAGCAAGGTGAAGCTAGCTTTTCATCAATATAAGATCTTTCAGGCAGCCCCCTCCCCCCCCCAATAGGATTTGTCTGGGAAATTGAAATAACCCCGTGGCATATAACTGTGGTTTCTATTGTGTACTGGCTCCTCCAGGAATGGTGCCTCAGAGCAGCTGCGCTTAGAAAGAAGTGATGTAAAAGGACAGCTCTGCTGACCACAGAGGAAATCTTTTCAGCGATGAATGGAGCAAATACCATGCACCTCCCTGCATATGGTAAACCAGGGCATATGCTCCAGTCAGCCGCAAAAGCATCTGCACCTTTTTCTGACAGCAGCATTTCTTCTGCAGTACCTGATAAGCAAAGCCCTGGAAGCGACAAGGACAAAGATTATTTCTTTAAGTCATTCACTAGGCAGTAAAACATCTCCACACCCCCAGCTCTATTTTTCTAAGATGATGATGATGCAGCTTGCAATATGGGTAGCCCTCGACTTACAACAGTCCACTTAGTGACGGTTCGGAGTTACAACAGCCCTGGAAAAAAGCAAGATATGACCATTTTTCTACACTTACGAACATTTCAGCATCTCCACAGTCACATGACTTACATTCGGATGCTTGAAAACTGGCTGACATTTATGATGGTCGCAGTGTTCCTGGGGTCATGTGATCACCCTTTGTAACCTTCTGATGGACAAAGGCAATGGGGAAACCAGATTCACTTAACAACCAGGTTATGACTGAACAACCGCAGTGATTCACTTAACAACTGTGGCAGGAAAAGTTGTAAAATGGGGCAAAACTCACTTAAGAAATTTCTCACTTGGCAACATAAATGTTGGGCTCAATCATGGTTGCAAGTTGAGGACTATCTGTGTATTACTAGGCAAATGGACAACTTCCCTTTCAACCTTCTGTTACACAGATGCTCCTTTGATAGATAGGAGGAAGAGAAAAACTAGTGGCTGTTGTATGACAGTCCATTGGTGCATCTTGCCCTTTTATTCTTTAATTTCATTCCAATCAAGCTGTCCTGAATTAGAAAAATAACACTGTAAAATTTCTAGTTAGATGTTTGGCACGGATGACAAGAGAAGCCTTACTACAAAGGATGTTGGAATGCAGATGAACCATCGAGTCACACAAGCACCTACTGCACATATGGGTTGTGGTAGGTAGGAAGAAAAGGGCTGAGAGCTGGAAAAGCTTACAATAAGGTTCAAATGTAAAATGTCTTGTCAGAACATGCTCAACTTTACCTGGGCATTTCAAGAAAAAGGGTAATTAGATTGCATAATGGGAAATAGCCCTAACAAGTTGTGAACAATTAGCGTCTGTTGCTAGAATCATTTTTAAATCAGTAAAAACTTTTGCAAGAGAAATAACATTGGCATATAATTCCACCTCACTTAACAATCTAATAGACAGTGATAAAAGACCCTAAATACCATTTTTTAAAACTTCATGTTTCCTTCTGTTTCACCAAGGGAAGCTTCCAATGAGTCAATGGACCTCCTGTTACTCACTGGATATGACCCAGTATCTTATGAAATTAGATACCAAAAGATTTTTATAGCTGTATCTCATCATTCTTAATTTATATATAGAGGGTGCACAATTATTAGGCAAGTGAGTATTTTGATTATATCATCCTTTGCATGCATATTTTCCACCTCCAAGCTGTATAAACTTGACTGCTTAGTGGATATAAGCATATCAGGTAATGGGTATTTGTCTAATGAGGGAGGGTGTGGCCTAAGGAGATCAACACCCTATATCAAGGTGTGCATAATTATTAGGCAACTTCTTTTCCACAGGCAAAATGGCCTAAAATAAAGAGATTTAACTGACTCTAAAAGTCAACAATTGAAAAAGTCTTTCAGAGGGATGCACAACCATCAAATGTTTGTTGCAAATAAGTCAACAGGGGCACAAGAAACATGTTGAGTTAAACAGACGCACCTTAACTACCAGAGATTTGAGAAGGATCAAACATGAAGATACCAGGAACCCATTATCCTCCAGTGCTGTCTTATTTCAGAACTGCAACCAGGGGTAAATGTTCCTGGTTCGGACTGGTTCGGCTGAGCCGGTAGCGATGGTGACGGGTGGTTCCAAGAACTGGTAGTAAAAATCCCTGGCCCCACCCTCTCTCATGCAGCCGGCACGATCATGAGAGGCTTTTTTTCCTCCTTAATTTTAAAAGCATGGGTTTCTACCTAAATATTGGCTGGATTAGGTAGAAAGACATGCCTTTAAAATGAAAGGGGAAAAAAGCTTCCCACAATCGCACCAGCTGCTGCGATCCGGAAGGTATCTACATTAATTTAAAGGCATGTGTTTCTATCTAATCCAGCCAACACTTAGGTAGAAACACACTTTTAAAATTAAAAAATTAAAAATTAAAAATTAGCCATGCCCACTCAGTCACATGACCTGTCCACCATCAAGCCACACCCACAGAACTGGTAGCAACAAATTTTACATTTCACCCCTGACTGCAACCTACCTGGAGTGCCCAGAAGTACAAGGCGTTCAGTGCTTAGAGACATGGCCAAAGTAATGAACACTGAAATCTGATCACCACTGAACAAGACACATAAGTTGAAACGGCAAGACTGAACCAAGAAATATCTGAAGACAGATTTTTCAAAGGTTTTATGGACTGATGAAATGAGAGTGACTCTTGATGGACTAGATGGATGGACCCTTGGTTGGATCAGTAATGAACATAGAGCTCCACTTTGACTCAAGACGCCAGCAAGGTGGAGGTGGGATACTGCTTTGGGCTGGTATTATGGAGATGGACTGGAAATCAAATCCCAAACCTATTGCCAGTTTTTAGAAGGCATTTTCTTCAAGCAGTGGTATAGGAAAAAGTCTGCTTCTTTCAAGAAGACCATGATTTTTATGCAGGACAATGTTCCATTGCATGCACCGAAGTACTCCACTGTGTGGCTAGCCAGTAAAGGCCTTAAAGATGAAAGAATAGTGATATGGCCTCCTTCCTCACCTGACCTAAATCCTATTGAGAACTTGTGGGCCCTTCTTAAACCGGAGATTTATGATGAAGGAAAACCTTACACCTCTCTGAACAGTGTCTGGGAGGCTGTGGTTGCTGCTGCACAAAAAAATGATTGTCAACAGATCAAGAAACTGACAGACTCCATGAATGGAAGGATTATGACTGTTATTCAAAAGAAGGGTGGCTATATTGGTCACTATTTGTTTGTTTTTTGAAGTGTCAGAAATGTTCATTTTGAGTTGTTTCATTATTATTCTCACTTTAACAGGTGAAAATAAATGAGTGAGGGGAAAAATCATTTTTCATTTTGTTGCATAATAATTCTGCACACTAATGGTTGCCCAATAATTGTGCGCAAATAGAATTCTCCTAAGAAAGCCATAATCTCACTTTTAGTCTTAAATATTCATTTTTGAGGTTTATTAACTTTTGGATTTTCCTAGAGCACTGTAGTTGTTCAATAATAAAATTAATCCTCCAAAATACAGCTTGCCTAACAACTGTGCACACAGTTTATATATGTATAAAATTTATTTCTATACATGCTTGTCAAATAAGACCATGTATTTTAAAAATGTACTACTTCAATACTATACACGATGAAATATTTTAATATAAAGATAAAATAAAGATACAAGTAAAGAATATTTTCCATGTATAAATCAATGCATATATAAGACAATCTGGTATAGTTGACAGAGATGACATTTTGCTGGCCAAATGTGAAATATACTTCAGAAACTTGTAAACATACTTCTGAAAATAATTTATTTCCTATTTTTATGAAACTTTAATAGGATGACCTTCAATGGTCATGACCTTCACCCCACCTCAGTGGGAAGAAGAGATAAGTATTATAAATAATGAAGAGAAAACCTTCATTGCAGTGGACACACAATGAGGGAGAAGAGAAGGAACAACAAATTGTACCCTCCTGAGAATTATGTATTATGCTGAAAATAGAACCAAAGTATAATAATGCTCATTAAATATTATTATTATTGGATATATGATAATACTATTATTACTATTAGCAGGAGTATTTAATAAGGTTTACAGATGCAGTTCATACCACACAATGCCATAATTACAAACACTGTCCAGAACAATAAGTTCAAAATATAACCAAGTTATTTACTTAGAACAACTAATATATAATAATGTTAAAATGATACAGTATAGTACTCCGCTGAAAACCTGAATGTTTATTCTTACTTACTTATTAGGATTTATATGCTGCTCCATTCCCAAAGAACAGTAAATGGCTTAGGAGCCCTCAATAAGATTAAAAGCAAGCAAAACAACATGGTATAATTAAATTACAAATGCAAAACTCTTGGCACGCAATGTTTTCACATGTTATATTCATCTTACACTAGGAATACACCTACGTAAATGAAACCTTGAATGGTTAAGTACTAAAAGCACAGTCATTAATAAAGATTAATAACCTCTTGCAATTTTTTTTGACAGTGATAAAAAACAGAAATCAAAAATACCTTGTGATGTAGTAAGTATATATATCAATACATTAGCTGGACAAGCCCATTTAGAAGCAAAACCCCAATCTTTTAAATAACACATTTATGCATCTATCATTGCTTTAGCATTGGTGAACGTACCGGCCTTCTCTTGTACAGCAAGTATATAAAATGCAGAAGATTGACAACAAGGAATACACTATTCCAGACTACCATATCCACAGCACAACGAAAAAGGGCTGCCCAGATGATAAAAAGTGCACACCCTGCCAAAAATAAAAATGTGAAATTATTAGGCATACGACTCTCCCATCCCTAATCCAGAAAACTAAAGTCTAGTAGAATATTTATGTTCAAATTTTTGATCTTCCATAGAACAACCTACTAAGAAAAGACTAATGGTAGTAAGAACAATGAAGACTATGCCAGGAAAAGAATGCAAGAGTATCAACCACATTTGACTGAAAGCACAGCCAGAAAATGATATAGTTCATTTATTTTTTTAAAAACGTATTTATGGATTGGCTTTCCACACATATTCCAACCTCTTCCCGCTCCCAAAAGCAAGCAGCAGGAATAGAAAAATAAGTTTTACAAATATGTTATAATGGATTCTCAATACAATAGATTGTCAAGGGTGAAACATTTGAGTCTAATACAGCTTTGCTTACCCATTATCAACATAGCTCGCAGGACAATCATATGGAGGTTAAAAGTAGTAGGAATAACCAGTCCAACAGCAAAACAAATATTGGCCATATGAAAAACCAGGTGATGGATCTCTCTCCAATTTTCACATACAGTTTCATTCAAAGGCACAGATGTGGCATTTCTGAAGTCCAGTTTGAAGTTCAGTGGGGCTGCGGTAATTGAATTGGCTTCGATGAAGTTCATCTTGAACTGTTGAAAAGAAACATAGGTTGCAACTTGCAGTGTGACTGAATATTCATCTTTTTCCAATAGGGTTGAATGGGGAGATATCCCAAGAGCTTGAACATGGAACATGTCGAATGTTCGCTTAATATTTTTTTTAAAAAAGAAAAGCAGTCCTTGTATTTATCAGAATTAACTCAATCACGATGAATTGTATGCTCTTATCTATGTCATTCTGCATACATAAAGAGTGTTCAACAAAGTAATGGGTATAGTTTTGACACTCAAGTAACTGTTAGCAGAGAATACTTAAAATAAAGTTAGAGTTACGCTTATCTCTCCCACACCTATTCAACTGCCATGTGGATGTGACATTAAGCAGCACTACTAAATATAGTATCTAATGCAATGCTGAATAGAAGATAAGAAGCAAAAGAGTACACAATATTTTAACAGCCAAGTTTTAAGGGCAACAAAAAATATTTATTTTTTAAATGTAATACATTTGACTCTTCAGAAAACTGTCCACTTATGAGTATCAGCAAAGGGATTCAATATTGATCTAGTCAAAACTTAGATATTTTTTTCTAAATGCAATTAAACTTGATAGTGATTCTCTCAACAGTTCTTTAGTTTGTGCATTCACACACATGTATTTGTGATTTGTACTCAAGTTATGCTGGATACTCTAACACAGAGGTCCCCAAACTTGGCAGCTTTAAGACTTTTGCCTTCAACTTCCAGAATTCTCTAGCCTGGCTGGAGAATTCTGGGAGTTGAAGTCCACAAAGACATAAAGCTGCCAAGTTTGAAGACCTCTGCTCTAGCAGAATCGAACACATCTGCAGTCTGCATTTAATTGTGTTAATTTTTGATACATAATGCAGATTGATGGTTTTTGATGGGCAACAATTTCAGTTGGAAAAAATGTATGAACTTCGTAACAATTCCTTGAAGAGTTGGGAAAATTCTGAATGGGCAATAACCGTAGGCTGAGGGTAGAAGATACATTTAACCTTTCTCTGTAGGGTGCTATTTTCAAACAGAAACTAAAAAGGGGTAATTTTAATTAAGAAAATGGCTTACAGAAGAAAGTTAAACTTACTCAATGAATCTGGTAGACAACTGCAAAACTCCCTGAGACTATTATAAAGGAAGAACCAACAACCTCAGAAGTCATTCCACACAATAAACACAGCATGACTTATTTCACACTATGTGTGGATTCATGATACTAAATCATCATGTGGCATCATTCATTCATTGAACCAGATCTTTAAAATCACACAGTAATTATTTTTTTATGTTTAGTGCCTTAAATACTTTTGCTACATGCAAGCAGATGTTTTTAAGGTGTTTCTCTGAAAGTAAAGCAGAGAGAGAGAGAGAGAGATAATATGTAAATTTCCAGCAATATGAAATACTTATCTCTAATTTCACAGATATACAGGAAAAATATCCACTGGATATCATAATCTGTTTTATATCAGTGGGATCTTGGCTGTTCAAAGTGAATGTGTCTATGAAGAACTCAGTAATTCTATACTAAAAGGGCAATCTGCATTTCACTTTTTTTGACATATGATACAACACAGTCCAAGATTTTGCTAAAATTGTATGATATGTGGGCATTTGTTTGTGGACATTTAATGTGCATTTTAAAGTTAGCATGCGTGTGCATTTTAAAGTTAGCATGCAGTTTTCTTGACAATACTTTCAGAAGGAGGTTGCCATTGCCCTGTAGCCCAAGGTCATCCTCTTACATGCCTAAAGCAGAACTATAGGCTCACATACTCAGCCTGGTGCCCTAACCATCATGCCAAAACAGCTCTCTCAAATATATTATTTTACAATATTCATTCTAGACCTTAGGCAAAGGAATATTACTTGACATATATATATATTACCATTAAACATAGTATATTTACTTGCTATTAAATTTGATATTTCAAACGTTGTTGCCCATGTGAGCAACGAAACAGGATAACAGGAAAAGACGCCAGATTCCTCTTAGACAGCAACTTCAGGAAACTTGGAGCTGGGGGAAGTATAATTGGAAGGGCTAGGGTCACCTCTGGCCATAACTGGATTGCCAATTTATTGTAAGTTTCCATCATGCTCCACACACATAAAACATGCACAATATTCAAGCCTCTCCCAACAGGGATGGGGATTGTACAAGGCTGTACTTTCTCTCCCTCTCAGAAAATTACTTCAGCTTTAAAGTAATAAGGAGGCTGGTAGGGCTTGTGCTGAGCAATGAGGACTAGCTGTCTGCAAGAAATGAGCAAGGTTTTGAATTGATTTTGCCTTCTGTTTCCATTTTCATTAGAAAATGGTAGCACCTGACCATGCTCACCCCTCCCCTCTTCAAGTTACAATTCAAAACAATGATAAGAGGACAGCATTATTATATTGCTTTTTGCAATTAGAAGAGGGAGAGAGAGGGAGGGGGATGACAAGAAGCTAGGGCATCTCTAGTTAAAAAGCAGATGAGAACCCTAAGAATCCTCTGTCATGTGCTTTGGGGTCCTTTTGCATGAAGGAGCTGGTTGCTGGTTTTGTTTTTTTTGAGCTCCCACAAACTGAACTCCAGTCACAATTCCACAACTCCAGTCACCCCCACAGTTCTTTCTCCAAGTCCCGACGTGAGAATCCAACGAGGATGGTACAGACGGCAGGTAGGCTCAGGCGGGAGGTAGGCAGGACTGGAGGCAACCAACGGGCGAGGCGAACAAAGCGTCAGGCTCTGGGAAGCAGCGCCCCCACGTTAAGTAGCCCAAACTAATTCACCCGGGCTAGATTTGCACCGGAACCTTTCCTCCCCCCCCCTCCTTTCCACAGCCTAAGAGCGGCTCGTGAGTTGCGGAAAATGTCGCCCAGCCCTGCGCCTCTTCCCAGCTGCTTCAATTCTGCCTATCAAAACTGATCAGCCCCGCGCAGCTCCTTCTGGCCGCCCCGGGAATCCTCTCCTTACCTGCTTCGCTCCTCTTGGTTCCCAGCCTTACCTGCGCGCGTCGCCGCTGCCAGGCGCCTTCTCCAAGAGTGTTAAGACTGAAAGGTTGGCCGCCAGCACCGGCGCGCTCCTTACGGGAGCGCCCTGTGGCTCCGCTGCGCCTGCTAGAGGAGCCTGAGGGGAAGGAAGGAAACCTCGCGGAGGTTTTGACTAAAATAGGCATCAAGCGGCCGCCCGCAGTAACTCGCGGGCGGCGCTAGCTCCCTCCCCTGCACTTGCAGCCCCCAGAAACCGACGGCGTGGGCGAACGCGCAGGCGCCTTTTTATATATGTAAAAGCGTCCCGCTCCCGTAAAAGTTCTTGGGACTTGCTTGTCCGTCTGGGGTGGCGGGTGGGGAGTGCTTGGTGATCGCCAGTCACCGCTTTAGCTAGTCGGAATGTCCCGGCAGCACAAAAGCGAGAGGGGGGAGGGGTTAGGTGCCCAAAGAACAATATTAGGGCTCTGCGAACTTTCTTCCAAGTCACCAGCGTGCCTACCGTTCCTGTCCTAATGTTTCTCTTTATTTGTATTCAGTTTTATATCCAATTCATACTTATACTTATATATATTACCTAATATGTAATCGACAAAATAAATAAATAAAATAATAAAGAACACCGCTTCTCTTTAGCTTGAGAGTACATGCTACCTCTCGGCTGCTCATTGAAGCAGCTGCCTAGAATTTAAGGGCCTCCAATTTAGGGACTCAAAGTTCAAGTTTTTAAGTTACTACTACTACTACTACTACTACTACTACTACTACTACTACTACTACTACTACTACTTATCATCATCATCATCATATACTTTATTCATTGAACATGAAACCCAGTCAACAGAACATTGAAAAATGTATCACAAATACCATTGACTGGCTCTGAAGGTTGATATGGGTTGCTGCCAGCATCCTAGGTATTGACTCAGGGGTGGTTCCACTTACCTTTACTACTGGTTCACAATGGGAGTGTGTGCACTTCTGTGCATGTGCAGATCATCCATGATGACATCCAGCTGGGTGGGCGGAGCCTCGGGCAGCCATTACTACCGGTTCGCAAGAACTGGACTGAACCAGGAAGAATCCACTACTGGTATCACCAAGTATCTTCTTAAAATGTATGTTGTTCTGAGTAGCACAGTCTTTTCCGTTCCGCTGGTGTTATTGCAGGAAGCTGCAATTTCTTGATGTACTTTGTACAATTCTTGGACATGGTGCAACATGATAATGGCTATCACTGTCACATGTTTCATCCATAATCATGTAGCTTCGATGGCCAGGTCGCAATAGTTTGTGATTTTTTCCAGTTCTTTTTCGTTGACTCTGCTGCCTCCTGGTACAGCGATATCAATAAATTGTACACTTCGGTTCTCAACAACTGTGATATCTGGCGTGTTGTGTTCTAAATGATGATCCATTTGTATTTGAAAGTCCCACAAGATCTTCACCATCTTATTTTCAACAACTCTTTCCACTTTATGTTCCCATGACTTTTTGGATACCAGTAAATCATATATTTTACATAATGACCAGCAGATTAATTTAGCAACTCGGTTGTGTCTAGCTTTGTAATCAGTTTGTGCGATTTTGCCACACTCAAATGTTAAATGTGAAACAGTTTCAACTTTGTCGTTACAAAGTCGGCAGTTTGGATTGTCAGTAGATTTTTGTATTTTTGCTTTCATGGCATCAGTTTGTAGTGCTTGTTCTTGAGCCACAGGTATTAAACCTTGTTTCTTTTTTGATGGTTCCCATTTTAAGCTTGCCCATGTCAAGTTGTCATCACATTTTCCTTCAATGTTTTTCCAAGTGCTGTCCATGGAAAGCTTTGGTTTTCCATCCATTTAATCTGTCATCTGGCTGTTTTTCCTTATATTCTGCCTTATATTCTGTTGTTTTTATAATGTTTCACAGCCTGTAACAATTTTTCTGTACTTTGATTTGCATAGTCATTCAAACTTCATTTTTATTCTACAGTTTGATAGATTAGCAATAGCCCTCTGCCCCCTATTCTTTTTGGCAGGTACAACCTGTCAATGTCACTTCATGGATGTAAAGCGTGTTACATATTCAGAAGTTTGCATGTTTTCCAGTCCAAGTTTTCCAGTACAGCCAAATCCAGTTGAAGATTCCAGCTGAATAGCATATCACTGGAACTGCCCATGTATTAATGGCTTTAATTGTTTCCAGCATTCAGCTTTCATTTTAATATTTTGTGGACCCTCCTGATGTACTCTTTGACTTTTCCATTCAATGTGTTATACGCTTCCATTATGCCTAGGTATTTGTAACTGTCATCCTTTGTTAATGCTTTCACTATGCTTCCATTTCCCAGTTCCATTCCTTCTATTTTTCCTCATTGCATGGATAATGTAGCATTTTTCAAGTCCAAAGTTCATTTTGATGTCACTGCTGAACAGTTGAACTGTGTTGAGTATTGATTTAAGTTCATTAGGGCTTTTTGAATACATTTTTAAGTCACCCATGTATAGTAGATGGTTTATCTTACCATGTTGGCTTGAGATTTGGTGTCCCAGTTTTGTGTTTTGTAGGATTATTATCAGTGGAATTAATGTGGTGTTGAACAGTAATGGTGAAATTGAATCCCCCTGGAAGATTCTTCGTCTGATATTGACTTCACCAATGTTCTCCCCATTTACTGTTAGAACTGTTTTCCATTTTTGCATATCTGCTTTCAAAAATGTACTTGTTGTTATCTTTTATAAATATATCACAAATATTATTGACTGGCACTGATGATTGATACTGGTTGCTGCCAGCAGATATCTTAAAATGTATTATTTTCTTTTAATCCATAAATATGAAACTCAGTCAAATGATCATTTAAAAATGTGTTATTATTATTGTTGTTGTTATTATTGTTATTATTATTTACATGTTTATTTGGATTTCAAAGGCTCTTAAATTTAACATGACTCTCTTTAATTTTGAATTTGGGTTATTTTTCCATGCATTCACATCTTTTATTGAAAGGATTTTTCTTTATCCGGTCATAGATTTGTAATGCATCTTTGTGAGTGGAATTCTTGCCAAGTTCACTTGTAACACTGATGTTTTATTAACATTTTTGAAATAGAGCCTCCACAGTTTCCCATGCCTGGCCATGTCAAATTCCAGCCCTGCTTTCATAGTAGGTTTCTGCAAGAAAAAAAAATGTTGCAAATACTTTAAAGAATCATTATTTTAAATGAATGAGATTTGGACATCAGCTGCATCTTATGGACAGGTTGGCTGAAAAAAGTTTAACAACAGAGTGGCTGCTGCTGTTATGAATAATAGCGTCTTACTGTGTTCCTGCAGATCTGAAACACTTCCTCTCAATTAAAACAAGTGCACAGTTCCAGAAATGAGATCTTTATGTACAGGCAGACAAAGGCAGAGACATATATGGAATTGGACACCAGAGGGAACCCATTCCAGGTAGTCCTAGGTAGTCCAGCATGAATGAATGAATGAATGAATGAACATGTGTACCAAGAACTAGGATACTGTATTGCTCAAAAGATTAAAGATGCAGGAGGAAGGCTTGATTAAGAAAAGAACTGATACAGTAGTAAAAGATAAAGAAGCAAATCTGACTCAAAGCGAACAAAAACACTATCCTTGACCTCATACATAGGAGTACAAAGATCAGATGATTGCTAGTTTTCTCTTTCTTTGCTGCCACTTAACCATTATCCAAATATTTGCAACCCAGATCTGGTAGCCCTTCTCATACCCGAAGTTGAAAGATGTATTTTGGCATGAGAGATTTAAAGAATATTTTTTATGACTCCAGAAGTGCTGCTTGAGAAGGCTGTTTTCACTTTAGTCAATGTTACTAATGCAACAGGACTTTTCCTTAAATGCTCAATTAATGGTCTCTAGAAGGTCCTTTCCACTGACTTGGTTCCTGCAGTTTTCCATCTACTTAGCCATGTTTGTTTAATGTTATGATGTGAATGTGCAGCACATTATGTCATGCCAAAACATAATAGTTTGGTACAGACCACTACTAAGCCATAAATCCAATCAAACAGACTTAACACAACTGATGACCAGGTTTCACACCTATTCTAAGTAGCAGATACATCTTCTAACCCCAGTCTCAACCTTTGTCCTCCAGTTTCCTGATATATTAAAAATACAGGTAATGTAAAGCAAGGGTGATCATGAAGAGGTAACTGCATCATTTCTTGCATTTATCTTTTGAAAACATGATATTACATATAATTCCCTGCAGCCTCTGCCTCCAGAACATTGAAAGTGCAGCCTTTCATTCAATTTAGCCAACTTCAAAGAATTGTTAATCGAAAGTGGTGGAACCTAAAGTCATACATTTAAAATAATATGGAATGTTTAGAATCCTTGCAATCAAGTTCCAAAGCTCTCTTATTTATATGCATGTAGGCTTCCCAAAACAAGTTTAAACTGTTTAAAATTGTTCATGTTTCACAGCTTGGCCATATGGAGGAAACTGTCATGAAGATTTATGTGACAGAACCTGAAGGCCCCATACTTTTAATGTGTAACAAATAAATATTTCCTAAAAGCACAATAATTTTAATGCATTCTGCAAGCAATAAATATTAATTTGGTCTGTTGACTTACCTCTAATTTAAAATCCTCTTTATCCACGGTTTAAACAAGAATAGTTATCACTTGTCACAGTCCTAGGAACAGTGGACACAATCCATAGGCTGTCATCACTGATGATGCGAGAAATGAGTTATTCTACTAAAATGGGATATTTTCTGCTCCTGACAAACCGTGTGTAATATTATTTATTAAATTCATTCATCATTTTCAATTTTCCCACTTTAGTGAGAAGGCTGTTTCATAATTATTCTGGGTAAATTACACACCTTTCTTCAAATTCCTATTTTAAATTCATTCGCAGAAAGCATGTCTCTCCCTTTCCAAATTCTCTTCAGCTTAAATAAGCTATCCTGCTTTTTTTCCATTGTGTGGAACAGACATATGTGCTCAAATCACAGGATTTACCAAAAGAAGTAAAGTGGTACACCCAATTGGCCATGTTTTAAACAGTATGAGGACAGATGAATTCTCACCAGTGTAAACACAAAAAAGGTAAACCCTATCCAAACTATGTGGGCCATGAGAAAAAGAAATAACCAAAAATTTCCTTCAAAAATAGAGGGAATGTCTTTGTAGTGTCAACTGAAGTTTTGTAATATTTTATTGATATGGGGGGGGGGGTTTCTCAAAACTTATTGAGAATAAACAAATGACTCAAAGTCCTTCATTATGGAAAAAAAACACAAGTTCAGGTTAATAGAATAAAATAATTTCCATCTTTGGAAATACATAAATTTAGTGATCAGTGAAAACAAATGTCAGTTGGAGATTATTTAAATTTTAAATATGATTAAGACTTAAGCAACTTTCTGGGCCAAGATACATTGGGATTCCAAGAGAATGTCGCAGGTAGACTGTTTAAATGATATATAATTTTTTGCCACTTCTCTGAAGTCTTCGGTGTCATACAGCGTCTACAGATATCTTTTCCATGGCTGTTCAAAGCTTTGATGAGAAGACATAACTAAAAGGCGATTCAATCAATTTATTTATTTGGATAGATTTGATGTCTGTATCTAATTGAGTGCATTTGAATCAGTTCAGTTATTTGAAGGTGACTTAAGAGATTTGATAGATTTTCTGCAGTCTTAAGCAATATTGCAGCTTTCCTTCTATATTTGCATAGCTGAATGGAGATGTTGAATGGTGTGATCAGTCTTATTAGCAGCTGGCGAATGACTTTCATCACTTCTGCAAACACTATTACAGCATTGAGAGAAGGTTGCTATTTGTATTTCTCCTTGTCTCTAGGGACAGATTGCTTGTTTATTGCCTGAACAAGTTTGCAGTAATGTGCTTGCACTGAGTAATTATTAATACGAAACATATTAGCATGATACAGAATAATAGTAATATAGGTAATCCTCAACTTACAACAGTTCATTAAGTGATAGTTCAAAGTTGCAATGGCACTGAAAAATGTGACATGACCATTTTTCACTCTTACAACCATTGTGACATCCCCGAGGTCACATGATCAAAATTCAATGATGCTTGGCAACTGGTTCATACTTATGACTGTTGCTGTGTCCCAAGATCATGTGATCACTTTTTGCAACTTTCTGATAAGCAAAAAA
>JANHFP010006392.1:56537-68087 GCA_032468135.1 Calamaria suluensis
CCCAGTCTCTGGCCAATAGGACTTAGTAAACGCCCACTGCTTTGGACTCCCTAAGCAGACCAAGGGAAAATAACCCAGCCTGGCACCTCCCGTCATACACAAAGAGAAAGGGCATATCAGGTACAACCCAATGAATATTCACTCAATAAAACTGAGTCCTGGAAGAATCAGGATAGAGAAAATATTTTTTTAAAAATATAAAGCATTATTTAGAATTTGCTACAGTGAGATGTGCTGGCAATCCAGTTGGCTAGTCTCAAAAGAGTTGGACCAATTTATGGAAGTTCACAGGATCAATGGCCATTAGCTTTGATAGCAGAATGGTTAATCTGAGACTATGTATAGGAAGAATAGTGGACTTTCTTCTGCAGTGGCTTGGCCACTGTGAAAATAGACCGCTGGACTAGATGAGCCAATAGTTTGATCTAGCAGGGCACTGCTTATGTTCTTATGGACCCTTCAAGTTCTTATCTCCTGTGCTCTTCTTTCTTGTACCAGTAGATTTCAATAAATATAGAATTTTAAGTTATGAGGAGGAATATTTTAAAATAGTTACGATAACCCTTCAATTCTCAGGTTCATCTGTCATTACCTGGGATTATCTATGCTAGACCTTTCTAGAATTAACAGGATTTTATTATGTGATAACCTCTTGAAAAATACAGGTCTATTGCCTCATTCAAAACCTGATATGAAAAACATGCTGATGATTCCTGTTATAAATCTCAAACTCTTCTGATACAAGTAAGACTGTGATTTATGGGATTCCTAGATACTTTTCTGTGTTCCTGAGATTAGTCTGATAAATTGGACCAAAGGAAAGGAGACTGATTGGATTGTTTGTATGTATGTGTTTTAAGAGTTTTTATATCCAGTAGTTGGTGCATTTATTGTGTTTGTTTCAGTTCACTGGAGTGGCATTAGTTTAAGAGTGCTTGGAAACTCAATTTCTTTTTGACAAGAACCCACCTCCCCCAATATTTGCCCCTTAAGAAATAATTCCCATAACATTTCTACCGTTCTTAAAATATATAGTGCCCCCATCCATCAAGATACTGTAGCTGCCTTCTGTGCTATTTAAATGGAACACTTTTATGCTACATAAATTTCAACATTTAAAGTGATTGATGCACTTTTTGAATACTAAATAGTAATATTTATGTATTTTGTTGCACATCCAAAAGCATCAGTTTATGATAGAAAGAAAGTGCCAAGTCTTCTTTTAGGTTGTTCATTTTTTTGGTGTGACATGAGTCATCTACTGTAAATCTGTAGGCCAAACATATGCATTGTAATTATGCACAAGTGAACCAAGGTTCTTTTGAAAAGATGACCTGCTTGTTGCTCTTCTCTACGATAAAATAGCCTGCATAATTCATGAAGACAAGAAGATGTTAATAAGCTGGAAGAAAAGCTCTATGCAAATGTTGTTTTTGAAAACACAGTAAAGAAAGTACAGTTAACAAGAAGTTGTATCAGATGATGATTCATATCTGCCCCTATTCTCCCAAAGTAATAAGATGAGCAGAGCAAGTCAAGTGAAGTGAATCATAATACACAATCTATGTGTACAATCTGCTGGTTCTAAACAGTGTGAAGAGTCCCACTAGATTGTCTGCTAGGAAAGAAAATGATTTTTATTTTAAAAGTTCCATTTTTGAGAGTCCTTCACCTGATGCCATCATAGTACGTCTCACCATTTAATGGTGGTAACAAAGCAAAATGATGTCATTTTGTAGTATGAGGTATATTGCCTTTAACTTTATTGTTGTCTTGAATTGTTCTGAAAATGGTCTGCAGATTTTTTTTTTGGTGTGTTAGGTGCTGATACATGATAGAAATTCGGTAGCCGAATATCATATCGAAATCTTTTCCCTTGGCTCACTCTGTTGTTCAATGCATAGAGTTTATCAGCAATATCATTTCCAATCAGGATGGAAAACAGACGTGAGATGAATCGGTGTTTTGCGAAGAGTAAATACAATTTTTTTCTCCTCCACGCCACATAATGACAATCTGTTTCGGCTGTAAGGGTTACCTGAAAGACATATTCCCGAGTATAGGGAAAGGGAGGGGGGAGAAATTGATATTTTTATTGTTGTGCTTAAAAACCCAAAATTAAAAACAAAACAAAAATAAGTCTTCCTTTTCTTTTCTTTTTTACTGTATGCTTATCAATCAAAATTGCAAAATGGTTTATTCCAGACTTCCATTCTAACTCTCCTCCGTTTACTAGCATTCTCTGCTACTAATATATTTCTCTTACTGGGTAAGTTATCCAAGTGCAAAAAGCTATCTATCTTTATTGTATTTCTTTTTCAAGGACAAGTTTATCCAGAGAGGGTATATCCTTAATTTGGGCGTTCTATTAAAAGAACAGTACTTCTGGTAAACACAGAATTCATGCTGAATTTTACAGACACCTCTTCTCCTCAAATGAGCCTTTAAAATGAAGGTTTATTGTGTTTGTTCTACTTACAGTGCTACCCAGAGGAGAAGCCTCTCACATAAGGAGCTAAAAATCCAAAACTTGAAAACAAACGGGAAAGGAAGTGCAAGGAAGGAAGAAAAGAAAAAAACACCCAATTTTTCCAGTTTTCACGTACATGGATTTAGTTAATTGATCAAGCATTATAGAAATTGCGTATGATCATATGCAGAAAATTATCAGTAAAATACTCCCTAGGTACTGAATTCATTGTTTAGTTTTTTTATCCCATGCTTTGTTTTTTTCCATTAGTAAATGTTTTAAATTTTCCTTGGCTCCCTTACTTTTGCCTCGTGTCTAATAACAAGTGCTGTCGGTGGACATTTCCCACCCTTGGCAGAATGGCATGGAACTAAGGCCGGGTGCCAAAGCCTTCACAGACCAAGTTGTTTTTTTGAGTCTGAATCTAAAGGAACGTTCTCAGGAAGCCTTTCACTAAAGCATATGGCGCAACAATGGGCAGATGGGGCCATACTTAAGCAGCAAAAAGGAGTACTTGGTTCACTGACGTGGAAGACTAATTTTTACATATATGTATCTTTCTAGTTATACGTCGCTTCCTTTACCATGTTAAGAAAAATATACACAAATTAAGCATTAAAAAACCAGCAATTACATTTATAAAAGCAAGCATTTTAATCCCCCTGAAGGATGTCTTTATGTAAGTACTGTAAAGCTATGTGTTTATGAAAGAATACACACTCAGACTCACCCAGACAAAACCTACGTCAAGGGTCGGCAATCTTAAACACTCAAAGAGCCATTTGGACCCATTTCCCACAGAAAAGAAAACACTGGGAACCAGAAAAAACCTTCCCATACTGGACTATTTCCTGAGCGGCCACAAAACTAGCTTATGTAGTTGAATCCAATGTTACATTTTCTTCTGAAACTTTTCTTTCCTTGTATTTATCCATGGTTGGCCTACTGGGTGTTGAAAAGCTCAATAAATCATGTAATGGCAGATGTTGCACATTGGCGGTTGTGACACATATTTCGAGTGACAGGGAGCCGCAGCAGAGGGGTGAAAGAGCCGCAGTTTGCTGACCCCTGACCTAGGTGAATGGACTGAAGTTGAAAACATTAACACAGTGAGCATCTGAAGATGAAAACTCCAAAGAGTAGGTGCCACTCAAGGGAAGTCTGTATGAATTCTGTATGAATTCAGGTCCTGATATACCTGATAAGGTATCCCCTTATAGTCCTATCCTATTCCCAAGTAAGCATTAGGAACAGTGGTCTGCCAGGTAAGTTAATGACCATCTTAAATTAGTTCATTATACCTGTTAAATGACATTGGAGCAAAATGCTACTGTTACACGACACACAACATAGCTATTAGGGAAGAGAGGTATGATCACCCATTTTAAATTTCTGTAAACATTCCTACAAATAGGAATGAAAACCATGACAAAACAATGACCTGATGCTCTTAAAACTCTGGGAGCCAATTCACTGTTTAATTTTTGAATTAGACACGGTTATTCAAATCAGAGAGCCAGGCTGAAAAAGTGGTTAATCCACCCAGCTAGGAACTGTGAATTCTGTTGCTGCCTTAGGCATGAAGTTAAGCTGAGTGACCATGGCCCAGTCACTCTCCCTCAGCCCTAGGAAGAGGGCAGTGGCAAACTACTCATGAAAACCACAGCACAAAAACTGGAGATAAGTCCATTGAGTTGACAGGAGTCAACACTGACTTGAATGAGTGTGTGTGGACGCAGGGAGAGGGAGGGAGAGGGGAGAGAGAGAGAATCAGTATTTCTGATCACAATTGGGACTGGAATTCCCCAGTTCCCTCAGTAAGCAAAGTCGACTGGTTGTTAGGACCTACCTCTATCCAGGTTTGATCCCTACCAACCCTGAGCATCAGTTCTTACAGGTAAGGGACTGCCTCTCCTTAAACTCCTCCCAACTGTTTCCTCCCCTTCATTTCTATCCTTTTGGCCATCCTGCACCTGCCCTTTGGGGCAGCAAGCAGTCCCAGAATCGTGTGTCTTTGAAGCCACTCGCTACAGGGTGGCCAAGGGGCTGTGTGATACACTGAAGCCGCAAGAAGTCCCTGACACACAGCATAAGGTTTCAGCCACCAGACTGGTCCAATGGCATGGCACAAAGCTATTGTGCCCCGAGAAGCTGCAACAGCATGGCTCAAAAGCTTGGTAGCAACTGTAGTTGCCCTCGCCATCCTGACTCAAGGTCCCTGCTCCCTCAGCTATTCCATCTGACCTTCCCCATCTTCTTGCTTCTGCTGTCGATGAGGTGTGCCCGCCCTGGTCTTCTGCAAGGAAACTTGTTTATCTTCTCCAGGCCTTGTGAGGGATGTATGAGAACTTGCCAGGGGCAACTCGTTGCAGGAAAATGCATGCAGGTTAACTCAACACAATAAATGTTATCCACCACTCTTTCTTTGACATTGACAAAAATGGAAATCATGTCAAAGAAACAGTGGAATGGAATGCATGGAATTGCCCCATGGCAACTTATCCCTGTGGTGAGTTGTCCCATTCTGCTTCTGAGAAAGCTGTCATATGTAACATTGGTAAGAAAGCCTTTGTGGCCAGCAGGTGCAGACCAGGCTTGTTTGGTCAGCAACAGAAGCAACAAGATGGTAAAGGTCGGCTAGTGCTGAAGAACTCTGGGAGTTGAAGTCCACAAGTCTTAAAGTGGCCAAGGTTGGAGACCTCTGGGCCAGTGTATAGTGAAGCGGCAAAATGGCACTGATGGGGAGGGTGGTAAATAGATGAATTGAAGCACCCCTGTGGTCCTAAGTATGAGTAGGCTAATAAGCACCCAATTTTTATCATGTGCCTGCAGGAGGGCATTTCAATGTCCATAACTTTGGACATAAGTCCCTTTGTTCAATGCTGTTGTAACTTCAAAAGACTGCAAACGAATGGTCCTAACTTAAAGCAGCCCCAATGCTAGAAAACTGGTTTTGCCGGCTTTGCAAGCTACTCTAGATTCTGGATATTATTAATTACAAAGCTACAAGTTCTGTTGTCAGCATTAGCTGCTAATTCAAGTGGCAAGCAGAAAATATATGGAAAAGCCTACCCAGAAAGTGTTTATTTTTCAAAATTACTGAACTAATTTGCTTAAACCTTCACATGCTTTACTCTGCTGGCATTTTCATTAAATATCCTAGTATTTGGATCCTTCTTTTAAAAAAAGTGATGTCAATACAAATTCTTAGAGCACTAATTCTTTAATCTTAAATTGGGTATTTCCTGGATTATCCATGGTTGAGTTCTAGAAAAGGAGAATTTTATCTGATAGATTCACAGAAGTTCCCTACCTGAAAAATGCCATCTTCTGTGGGTCTTAATGAATCCCATTCAGGTGAATCCAGAAATTGAAGAGGGAAAATATAATGCAGAAATTCCCCATCCACCGTCACTCTAACTCTAATAAAACAGATCAATTTGTGTTAATAACTGCTAGCAAAAGAAAAAGAAAATAATGCCCAGGTTTATGGTCAGGGGTGAAGAATGTCAGTGGCATTAAGGTTTTTAATGTCTTATATTGGAGGACCATCATGTTTATGCTTAATATTTTTATGCATTTAGTAATAAAATACATACATTTATTTATAGATTTTTCAGTCCATACTAGCAAAAACATATGGAGAGTGCCAATTTCTGATGCAGAAAAACCCCCAAGAAAATAATGCCAAGTCACATCTTTCTTAATATTCTTGAATCTCCTTGGCAATTATCCAGTAAGTATTCAAGAAAAACCCAGAGAGAAACAAACAGCAACAAAGGTACAAAATAGAAATCCTGGCCAGAAAGGAAAATTAAGTACACAGTTTCAAAGACATTCCTTCTGCGAGATAAGCCTAGCTTATGTGCCAGAAAGACAAAAATACCACAGAGGAACAATGAAAATGGCTAGAAGCTGTCAAAGATTTTCTATCTGTAATGTGCTACATGGCGTATAATACATCCATTATGTAGAATTCACAGAATTTCTGAGAAGAAGAAATGGGAGATTACAACAAGTCAAGTGCGGATACAGCAATCTTCTTAATGTTTTTTAGATATCATCCTAAATAAAATGTTCAATGTTTGGTGACCAGATTACCTGTACATTGGAAATAAGTCGATTTCCTTCTTGTTAAACTTGTGGGAACTGCTAAACGTTTTTGTCTAACCACTTTTGGAAACAAATGGCTGGAACTATGGATCTTTCAGAACTGCATCCAGATCCTGTTTATTCATACATACACTTTGTAAAATACAGCTTTACTGGCTCTATCCAAATATAAATCACTGCCATTCTGGCACAGGCAGGGTAAGGTTACATTGTAAGCCTTCAGGGTTTAGGACACATAAACTAACCTGAGCTTAATATTCTCAGGTTAATATTCTTTTGATACAAAAAAAAAGTGAAGTTGGTGATATTAGTTGCACTAAATATATGAGCTAAATCAGTGGTTTCCAAAGTGAGTGGTACCGCCCCCTGGGGGTGGGACGCGTTGGGGGGCATTAAGAGGCAAGGGAGCAGCAGGGGGGTGCTAAGAGGCAAGTGGGTGGGGGGCAGAGGAGTGCTGGAGGTGGGACCCCAGGGAGAAAGCCTTGCGGGGTCGGACCGGTTCGGAATAACCAAGTAGTGAGGATCAATGATTGGAGCTCCCGGCTGCTAGGCCCACCCACCCTCCATCGCCCTATGTAAGTTCCCACATGGCCCAGATACTTGCTAGTCACCTCATCTGCTCACCAAAAGTAAGCAATGTGAGCCACCCGCTTGCCCTTCAGTATGTGTTGGGGCCTGGGGCCCACAGATTTGCAATTCCCCAAGGTCCCACGGCCCCAGAGCCACCCCACACTATCTGCCCGCCTTGAAGGGCAGATAGCCCAGGGTGACCTTTCTCCCGGAACTCCCCCTTTGTGTCCTTACCTTCCTCCCGTGCTGATTTAAAGGAGAATGACTTTTAGGAAGCTTTTAGCTAGGACTGTGGGAGGTATTTTTTTTCCATTTTAAAAGCCTTTCTTCCTACTTAAGTATTTGCTGGACTAGGTAGGAAAAAAGGCTTTTAAAATGGGGGGGAAAGCCTTCATGATTGCCAGCAGCTCAGCTGGGATCATGGGAAGCTTTCTCACATTTTAAAAGCCTTTTTATCTACATATTCCAGTGAATTCTTAAGAAGAAAAAAAGGCTTTAAAAAAGTAAACATACCTGTCACATGTCCCGCCCATTACCAAGCCACACCCACAGAATAGGTCACATGTCCTGTCACATGTCCCGCCCATTACCAAGCCACACCCACAGAATAGGTAGCAACAAATTTTACATTTCACCCCTGGGTGGGGGGGCGCTGAAGATGAGTTTGTAGCACCAAGGGGCTGGTGGTGGGCTGAAAAAGTTTGGGAACCACTGAGCTAAATTATGTACACTTTTCACTATCCCAAACATATTTTTTTTCATTTTAATGATGTAATTTGGAAAGGTGAGTGTTGTTTTTTTTAACCATTGCCATGGTTAGGAAACTCAGAAAAAGAAAAAAAAAACCTTGCAGATGCATTTCAGGTCTATTGGTCTATCTTCTACTTTGTCTCTTTATGAACCAATTAAAAACAATAATTATTAATTATTTGAAAATATTCAATATTCAGCAAATCCAAAGATGATCCCCATTCTGATTTTGGTACAAAACATAGGGAGATGAATATAGCTTTTAAGTTCAACATGCAGGTTCTCCAATGTTCCAGAACACGGACGGAAGAAAGAAATGAAACTGGGATAAATGAAACATTGCTGCAATAACTGATTTGACAATATAGCAAATTTAGGAAATTAAAACGAATACAGCACCCACGTGAAACATACTGAATATGTTCCAAGAATAAGTGCTGGTCTCAAAGTCCCAGGTATACTTTGAGAAGAAATCCATTTATGTTTTGTTTTGAGAATTATGAAAATTAAACAAACATTATTACACAACACAAAACATAGCAGAAATAATGTTTAGGCTGGGGGAGCAGATACAAGGGATTAGCCAGTGAAAAATGATACACTGAATATACAATATACTAAGTCCTAGGAAACCTATCCAAAGTTTTGACCTTTAGTTTTTTGTTTTCAGTATCCTTAAACTTTTCCAATGCTAAAGGAAAAAGCAGTTTTTCTCAAGATAAATCCTGCCACAATTAATGCTTTCTTACACATTCATGGTCTGATTTGTTTTAAACCTCTACAGTAGCTTGTTGATCTAGGAATGTTGTATACACTTAGTATTAAACTGTCAAAACATTAAACACACTCTTCACATTAAACAGGTTCAAACAATGCCAAGGAGGCCAAAGATCTGGTATTCTTCAACCTTTTGTTTCTAAAGAAAGGAAGAAGGAGGGATAAACATAATACAAACCTTCCTGACAAAAGTAAGGAGAGCTTCTCAATTGGAGTTTTGCCTTGCATGGCATAACAATGTTCCTTCTCTAATGTAATAACTTCTCCACCACAGCAGAGGACAATTTTTCTAAAAACAGGCAAGGAGATCCCCAAAGGCTGGAACAAAGCATTGTAAAGCTCCTGGAACTCTTTGTCAAAAGCAACACTCCGTATTTGGTAGGTTACATAAATAAACTGTATGAAGCAGATCATAAACAGGATAAAATTCCATGAGAAAATATCAGCTGCACAGACATCCAGCCATGACCACACGGACGAGCAGAGAAAACCCAGCCCTAGCAGAAAGAAAATATAGAGCAGGCCAAAAAAGCCACTTCCGCCCATAAAGCCAACCACAAACAAAATGCTAGCTAAATGATAGATCGATCCTTCGGTTTCTGACTTCCAGTTCATGCAGATTGGGTGTGAAAACACCAAGCTGTCCCAAAAGCTTGAGTTGTCTCCCATGGCTGTAATATCAAATTATTCACTGTCTCTGTAGTTTTGCATTTTCTGTCCTGAAGAGCTGCTATAGCAAACATTCAGGCATTAGAGTTGTTTGTCTGTTTAGAAATCCATATTTTTACACATTGATTCTTGTTACTTTCACATCTTCTTTGCCTAGGAGAAAGAAAGAGGAGGGTGAGAGAAATACGACATCACAAAGATGCAGAGGAAGGGGGAGGAGATAATACCAACAACATGTTTGCATACTTGGAGGTATTTTCCTAATATTTTCCCACATGTGTAGGATCCACTTTTCAGAACAACTGAATGTTGATTGGTTGGTCGTGACAGGAATTGACCAACCAGCTTGTCATCTCAGCTGGAGATCATGAGGAAGGAGAGGGAGGGAGAAAGACTGGCTCAAAGTCATCTGAGTGGCTTTCATGCCTCAGGCAGGACTAGAACTCTCAGTCTCCTGGTTTCTAGTCTGGTGCCTTTACCACAAGAGCAGGGAGGGGTGTCAAACTCAAGGCCCAAGGGCCAGATTTGGCCTAGGGGCTGCCTTGGAAACAGCAAAGACAATCCACAGTGCCTCTGCCTGCAAAAATGGAGATTGTGAGGGCCAAGGGTGGCCCTCCTGAGCTATGTTTTCACTGGAGAGGGTTGCAGGAAACCACTGCAGCTGAAAAGTTTGGAGTTTGGGAGCCCATTTTTGCTGGCAGAGTGCTCTGCCAGCACTTTGCGACATGAATGACGTCGATCTGGCCATGCCCATCCTGGCCCTCTGAGGCTCAAACACAACCCTAATGTGGCCCTCATTGTAATCAAGTTTGACACCCCTGCACTAGACCAAATTAGCTCTCAAATGGTTGCTTAAAATATTTAAATCCAGGTTTTTAATATTCACAGGAATGCTTCTTGTGTGCAGTTTTCCATTCAGAACAACCTTGTTCATTGAAAAAGGAATGGACACTATTTTTTTCCTAATGTTCACCCCCTTCTAGCGCTACAGCACCATATCCCCTACTGTTCCAATTATCTAAAAAGATTTTGAACAGCATAAAAGACTGCAAGGAAAAGAGGAACTGATAAGTACAGAGAATCTTTTGTTAGATCAGGGCCTCTTATATACCAAAATAACACCTCATTCTAGGTGACCATTTGTAGATCTAACCTCCTATTTTCAAGGACTAAGCAAATTAGAGTTTAATAGCAATTTAATTCATATTTATATTATGTTCATGCTTCTAATATTTTCACAGTTCTGCCCTAAATATGATTAGCCATAAGTAAGGCATGTCAAGCTGAATCACTCTCTCAAATGAACAGTCATGAATGTGGATATAAACGCAAAGTGTTCAGAATGTAAGTACTATATCTAAATGAATTATGCAGATTGCTGTTCTATAGTTTTATGCTTACATTCCTCTAATTGAGTAGCAAAACATTTTTTGAAACTGATTGTCAAGTAGTTTGTGATGTTGCAGTTTAACATTCAAAATAAATACAACTGCCATAATTATAAATTACAACCTAATGAGTACGTCATTTTTAAAATAAACCTAGCTTTATCTCATAAATCTCAGCTTTATGTTATGTCTGATGATCCCTACATGTATTTTTTTTTTAAAAAAATGATACAATTTAGAATGAACCACTCAAATTTGCCACCACATGTCATGCAGACCTTGATTAGGGACAAGTTTAATACTGGATATCTGAGTTTCTTCAAATTATTACACTAAGAAAATACAATTTTGAATTACAGTGAAAACAGAGACCAGAAATAACAAAAGAGCAGAGCATGTTCTCTTCCTCACTCTTGTGTTCTTACTAGACAAGTAACTGAGGTCTTTCTGGATGTTACCTTTATTTCTATCCTATCAAAATCAATACTTTATACAAAGAAATGATATATTTCTAGCTTGCAATGACAATAGCAGAATTAGAAAAGTCTACAGGATAGGGACCTAAAGCTGGAGTGAGATTATTTGCCAAAGTGCTTCCCAAGACATCTGATAAATCAGTAACCATTTGGGTAGTAAACATTCTAGAATATTTAGGTAGGAACTCCACAATAGGAATGCCACTCTGAGTCATGTGACCAGAAGGAAGGGTGGTTAGAATGCAGTGGGGAGCAATACTCTGGTCCAGAGCAGGGGTCTCCAACTTGGCAACTTTAAGACTTGTAGACTTCAACATCCAGAATTCTGGGAGTTGAA
>JANHFP010006395.1:28557-41066 GCA_032468135.1 Calamaria suluensis
AGGGAGGCCAGTATAGATCTATTTCGAGCTTATTAGCTCTCATCAGCTGGTCATACCCATTCTGGGATTTGAACCCTCCCATAATTGGGCAATCATAATTGGGCAACCAAGTAACCCTACAATTACCATATATATATATCATATCATATCTACCTTTACACCTAAATCGCACATAAACACATTTGTTGGGATTATTTCCTCTTTAAACATAATTTAAGGTGTGATTTTTTTTTTACCAAAGCCCAATCATGTGGCCTCTTGAATTTCTTAAATGCGATGATTTTGTCTCCTTTAATGCATAAGTATGTCTATGTATCTTGCTAATAAGATGATAATGGTTTCCTGAGATTTTTTTTCTATTAAAATTCCTTGTTTAGCCTTATTATTTTCCTAATTGTAGAAAGTTTGGGAATCACATTGCAGCCAAAGATACAGCCCCATTACCTACCTGTTACTATTATACTGTTATACCTCACCAATTTCAAATAGTTAAGATACATACCTTATAGTTGAGTTGGCATACTCAGGAGGCTGAGAGTTCAATCCCAGGCAGTGACAGATGTTTCTCTATTAGGGCAAACATTAAATATCTGCTGCGAACTTTGTGTAGGTGTCAGGAAGAGCATCTGGTCAATAAGTTCTCAGCTCCACTAAGTCACCCCCACTCCACCCCAATATAAAAAGTAAAAAAAACCCTGGTGGTTGATATTGAAAATGGTATTATAATAAGGATAGTCAAGAATGTATCTCCATCAGCAAACTGTATCTTCAAAGTCAATAGACATAAATGTGTCCCCAGCAGTGGCAAAAAATATCCCTCCCATTGATGTGAATGAAAGAATATTTTTGCAACCATCTAAGTATCAAGAACCAGTTTGGTGTAGTGGGTAAAAGCATCAGGCCAGAGAGTGATTTCTAGGCCTCCCTTAGGCAAAAAGCCAGCTAGGTGACCTGAGGCCAGACATTACAGTCTGTAACAGAAGTTACAGTCCTAAGTGGAAGGAGATGGGTGATGGGAACGATGAGAAGATTAATAGTAGTGCAGACTTAGTAAATAGTTTGATAGTGTTGAGGGAATTGTTTGTTTAGCAGAGTGATGGTGTTCGGCGTAACTGGCCTTGTGTCCAGTTGTTCTGTTGTGCAGTGCTCTACAGTGTCGTTTTGACAGTAGGAGTTGAAACAGTTTATGTCCAGGATGCGAGGGTTCTGTAGATATTTGCACAGCCCTCTTTTTGACTCGTGCAGTATACAGGTCCTCAATGGAAGGCAGATTGGTAACCATTGTTTTTTTCTGCAGTTCTAATTGTCCTCTGAAGTCTGTGTCTGTCTTGTTGGGTTGCAGAACCAATATGAATGAATTATATCTGAGGGACCTGGATAAACGCACTTCTCAATTGCAGAAGGGGTGTCAGAACTGATTCAGGACTTTCTGGAGTTTGTTGAATAACCATCCTCACCTTTTAGCTGATAGGAGTCTCCTGAGGCCCTTGAGAGAAACATCAGCAAATTTTTTCTGACTTTTTTTAAAAAAAATTCTCAGTGCCTTCACTACAAGGCATGTAGAGAATACTAAGCAGGGGGAAATCTAAACTTAGAAAGTGACTGATTTCCTCTCCATGGAGATACGGATCACACAGCTAAGTAGGAGGAAGATGCAGAATGCCACCTTAGGCAAGGTTACTATCTGCTCCTACAAAGACTGCTACTGCCCTCTACTGGGTGCATTTGTGGCAGCAAATAGCCCCATGGCAGGAAGAACATCTATAAATATATATAGGAATATATATATTCCTCCTACAAAGTCAAATTGATAATTGCAGATTGAAGCAAAAGTAAGGTCTCCACGGAAAACAGATTTAGCACAGATGCATAGAAGAGCTTTTGGTATGAAACCCAGTGGGCCAATACTTTCACCTTTGATTTTCAGATCATGGTATTTTGTAATCTTCTCCAATTGTTTTGTCTTATATGCTACTATCCCCTAATTTTGCAACATAAATTTTCCATACTTATTTTTATTAGAAAGGAGTGTGTGCGTGCCCCTCTTCTATGTCACACAGTTTGGCACACAGTTTTAACTAGGCTACTCTCAAATTAATGCGTGGAATAGAATAGAATAGAATAGAATAGAATATACTTTTTTTATTTGCCAAGTGTGATTGGATGCAAAAGAAATTTGTCTTGGTACATATGCTTTCAGAGAACATAAAAGGAAAGGTACATTAATCAAGAATCATAAGGTACAACACTTAATGATAGTAGTAGAGTATCAAGCAATCAAATTATATTAGGAAAGTCAATATAAATCGTAAGGATACAAGCAACAAAGTTACAGCCATACAGTCATTAGTGGAAGGAGATGGGTGATGGGAACGATGAGAAGATTAATAGTAGTGCAGACTTAGAAAATAGTTTCACAATGTTGAGGGAATTATTTGTTTAGCAGAGTGATGGCATTCAGGAAAAAACTGTTCTTGTGTCTAATTGTTCTTGTGTGCAGTGCTCTATAGCGTTGTTTTGGGGGTAGGAGTTGAAACAATTTATGTCCAGGATGTGAGGGGGTCTATAAATATTTTGCATATTAACAAAAATAATTCTGAGATTTGGAGGCGAGCCCATTGGCCTGAACTGAATGGCCAGCACCAAAGGTTTCTGGGAATCTGCATTCAAAATACTGGAGGTCCCTAACCACACTTATTTGGTATGTTTTTAAACCTGGATGCCAAACAGGGACTCACTGCTTCCCTTCAATCATTTGTTTAGACTGGTTCTGGAAAAAATGTGTAGACACTTTAAACAGAAAAAAATGATGCCCTTTAGCCAACTATTAATAAGATTGCATTTTGTCTGGAACATGGCACTGAACTCAAGCTCCTTAAGCTCCCAGGCCTTCATTTGACAGGAATTTTTGTAATCTCCTTACAGCAGACGAGGCAATTACATCTCGCTAGAGTATGTCAGCACATGCCATGTTGATTTCAGGCTAATCCCTCATGCCAGCCAAGCCATTTAATGCAAGCCTCCTCATTCTTCTTTTCATTCTGGCTAGCAGAAGTCAGCTGCAACTATCCAGGCAACCACCAGGTGGCAGCCAAAGGACAAGGTTTTCTTTACTGTATTTCTAGATGACCATCTAAAGGGTCATGTCAATTTCAGCATCTGCATCCAGAACGGGGGAGTCTTATTTTTATCTTCTCAGATTCTGAACTGAACTGATTTGTATGTCAAAAACTCAAAGAGTGATGTGGGTGCCTGATTCCTGAGATGCTGCATTCTCTGTAAGGAACTCTTGAGGATGGGAATTTGTTCATTAGTTACTGATTTGCAGGTAGGAAGCCTGGCTCCCCCTAAGGCCAGAAAGTGATCCAATGCTACAATGCAACCATGTTAATTAATACCAGAATAAAATATGTTGGAAAAAGCTGCTAAGTCACTGATGCTATAGGGCCGTGATGGCGAACCTATGGCACGGGTGCCACAGGTGGCACATGGAGCCATATTGGTGGGCACGTGAGCACAGGGATAAAGTAATTGGTGAATTGCATAGAATCATGGGTGTGGGCACGCAGGCGACACCCCAGTGCTGCATTTCCCCTGCTTTTGGCACTCGATGACAAAGAAGTTAGCCATCACTGACCTAGGGAATCAAAAAATCAGTTTGTTTAGCAGCTAAATAGCTGGACTATAAACTTGGAAAGACCTTGAGTCCTGGTTCTCTCTTAGGCTGATTTGATTATTTGGGCCTGTCACTCTCTCGTAGACTAATCCATTTCCTAGGCTTTTGTGAGGAAGGTATGAATAAAGATATGTATGTACACTGTTTTGAGTTGTACAAAATAAACTGTGGAACACAAATTTAATATGTGTTTTATTGTACAAGCCTCTTTTTTATTAGGGTAAAGCTTTTTGGCTTTCTAAATCCAAGACTAGGAGAAGACTGCTTGTCAGAAGGTGGCAAAGGGTGATCTGCAACTGTCATAAATATGAGTCAGTTGCCAAGCATCTGAATCTTGATCGCATGATCATGGGGATGCTGCAACAGTCGTAAGTGTGAACAATGATCACAACTCACTTTTTTCAGTGATGTTGCAACGTTGAACCATCACTAAATGAACGGTTGTAAGTTGAGGGCTACCTGTATGTAGCCCTGAACTTAGATAGTTTTTCTTTTCTAAAACCTATAACAAAAATGAAGACCTTGCAAGAAATGTACCATAGATCAAAGGCACACCTCTGTTTTGCTTATAAAGTATATCAAACAAAATAACCATTCTGATAACTCTGTTAATTTAAAAACTATCTTACCTATAACAATTACATATTATCACTCTCTTGATTTACTGGGTTAAAGTATTAATCCTAGTATACAGTATAAAACAGGAATATTATTCAAATGTGCACCGTCAGGATTTCGCTTTTAGATTACAATTCAGAGGTTGCCAGTAACAATAATGTATGACTTTTGGATTCCTACACATATTTCTAATGTTATTTATACAAGCTGAAGTAGGATTTTGTAGTTCTGAGCCAATGCTTATTCAGAAGATAAGTATTCATACTCGGGAGATTGTATGGAATATAGAAATCCAAATAATTTTTATTATCATGAATTTAGAAAAGTTGTTTTATCTCAAAGAGCACAGTCAGGGGCAAAGCTGTCTGGATTTTTTTTAAAAGACTGCTTAACATTTGGCAGCAACAGAGAGAAATTCAAGCCCCACCACCATCCGCCTTCTGACTGCATGCCTGGTAAACACACCCTTGCAAAGATTTATTGTAACTTAAATCATCCATCTTTTAAACATCTCTTGAAATGATTACATCAGGTTTTTGGGTTTTTTTACAGAGCAGAAACTAAAACTAGCATTAATTGCTAGTTTCAGCCCATTAAGGAGGGAAGATTATGAGACTGATTCCAAAAAGCATTGCTTTGGTAGCCTGTGCATTAGTAATTTTGACATTTCACAGAGTGTTGAGAAGATGACTTAGCATCCAGGGTATTAAAATCTGCTTTTCAGATTGGTGGATATATGCGTTAAAGTTGCTAGGCAGACCCTGATGGTTATCCCATCAAGAACCACCTTCTGGATCAGAAAAACTTTCTGATACAGATTACCTGCTTAGAAAATTCACCACATCTCTTCCTTGGCTTTGGGTGGCTTGACAATTCCTCACTGAACTTTTTTCGATCTTCCATGCATCATTAAATATAATTCGGGGGGTTGGGGGGGAAGGGGACAATAAAGCTTCTAGGAAATTCAAATTGCTAGAGTAGATGTAGGGAGGAAAGAAGGTGATGGTTAATTGTCCTTTTCCAAACTATGTTAACTAAAGTTCCTCAAGTTACTATTTGAGTCTTGAAACACAGGTCACATCTTAAGAAAGGCCATAGGGAAACAGGAAATAACCTGAAGTGAAGAAAATGAGCTGTGGTGGCACAGTGGTTAGAATGCAGTACTGCAGGCTACTTCTGCTGACTGCAATTTGGTAGTTCAAATCTCACCAGGCTCAAGGTTGGTTCAGTCTTCCATCCTTCTGAGGTTGGTAAAATGAGTAGCCAAATTGTTGGGGGAAAGATGCTGACTCTGTAAACTGCTTAGAGAGGGCTGTAAAGCACTGTGAAGTGGTATACAAGTCTAAATGCTTTGCTATTTAGCTTTTTTTTTTTACTTAAGCCTGTAACATAGGAATCTTCATAGACTGGCAGTATATCTGGGTCAGATTAGATAAGGGTCAGCAGCATTCAAAGTAGATCAGACTTTGCCATCTTGTGCAAATGTAAAAATTCCAGACAAATTGTCCATTGGCTCTTCTCCTTGTAGACTCTCTTTGTCATTTTTAAAAATATTTACCCCGTAAACTGCTTAGAGAGGGTTGTAGACCACTGTAAAGCGGTATATACATCTAAGTGCTATTGCTATATCACAGTATGTATTCTGTCACACCAAGGTAGCAGGACAGAAAATAACAATAAATATTCTAAAAGTAACAGCAGTTCAACAATGAAATCAATTACCTAGGAAATTTTCTCCATTAAATGTCTTCAAGTAAAGGTCAAATAAATATCTATTGGGAATCCTTTAATCTCCCCAGTTTCCCATAATTTAATATGGGATTCTTTCTTGGTCCTAATGCAACTCTGATTATATTGTTTTGTTTTCATATTCAAAACAGTATTAACTATTGGTTTATGCAATAAGGATTTGGTTATTGAATATGTTGTTCTTTGATGAGATCTGCATGTTTCCTGAAAAATCAGTTGGAAAGTGTTTTTAATGATGTGGTAATATGATAATATGAATGACATGGTTTATGTATTTGTGTCAGATGTCGTACAGTGATGTTATGCCTCTTGTCATTATTTTACATCATCTCAGCTTGATTGTTACAGCACTTATGGGTGCTATGAAAACAAGAATTAGTGTTATCTAAATCTTTATTCAGTAGATTGAGTAGAAAGCTTTCCAATGCAGTGAAAATGAATTATATTTTTTTATAAATAAGTGATGAAACTAAAGAAAACAAATCCGTAAGATCCAATAAAAATGCTTATCTACATCATTGGCAAGATGCCTTGAAAGAGCATACAGACCTGATCCCTGAAAATAATTTATGTCCTCTTAGCTGCCTTTGTTCAATCCACATTTGATATATTTTTATATTTTCAAGTCTTTATTTTCACACCAGAACTTAGTGGCATTACATGTGAACCAAATGCAGGGGGAATAAATATAGCAATGTGGATGAGCCATAGCAAGCAGTCTGGGATACTGCCTTGACTAATGGAAAGATCTCTTTTTCTCATCTTCTTGTATCTGCCACCTGCATGCTAATCCACGTTTTCCTAATACTATCTTGGTTTTAGCAGATAGTGGGCTTCCTTCTATTTTGTTATATTTTTCATCAGCATAGCCCCATATTCCCAGCTGTTTCGTGTTATTCAGGGATTTAAAGGGAAATGACTAATATTAATGCAGGTGACCATAAATTAGTCTAACTGTACAGAGACTGTACATTTGAGATATTGTCCAATCTTCAGAGTGTAGTTTTCTCTTAAATGTGATATTTGTAAATATTATTTTTATAGATGCATCTTTTCTCATGTTATTTTTAGTACAGCAAAGAAACAAAAAGAATAACTGTTTGGCTATGAACTCCAGACCCTAGTTATAGATATTCATAATAGTACTATATTTGGGCTAAGCAAGCAAAATCTGTGTCCTCTACTTTTCTGTTTAGTCTTGCTTTGGGCAGCTTCAATATCTCTCACATTGAAACCCAAGGCTGGATGTAATGAGATGCAAGCCTCCTCTGCATCCATGGTTACTATTTACTAACAAACCTGATGATGTCAGATATTTAATTAGGTTGTTCCTTGCAAAGGGGTTTTAAACCATGAAATCATTATAGTGTCTAGTCTTTTCTGTGTTTAGTTTTTATTCCTGCTGCCTTTAAATAAGAGAGACGTCTGAGCCCCTATTATTTTCTTAGAGAAAGCCAAGAATTTTCAGAGCATTGCCAGGCATAATATACTAACAGGTTTAAGAGTAATTAACACATGCTGTCCCATACAGGGCTTTTTCTGTCTCTTTTCCTTTCAGCAGCAGACACAGCCTCTACTGGCAAGGACGTGCTTTAGGGGTGTGTCAGTGTTTTCATTATATATCCATTCTTTGAGGATTTGAATCTTGGCATTTAAAAAGATTGGCTTCCAATTAACAAAACTGACATATAATTTAGGGCAAGGTTGTTAATGGAATGTTCTGTAAGAAGTCTAAGAAATCAATATTTTACTGGGCTGCATTGTTCCTTTTTAGTTGATGTGAGATATACCTGTATAATTTATACGAAGCAATCACTTTCCTGAAGTACTCCCTCCAGCCAACAGATTCCCACACTCTGTGGACAAATGATCAGACCAAAAATAAGGATTTTTTAAAAAATGAAAACAAAACAACAATTAGAAAATGGATCAACCTGTCAAAACAGAGGATGCATTTCAGGGGTGGGTTCCACTTCCCTTTATTACTGGTTCTTTTCTCATGCACACTCGTGACCAGCATGCTTTGCATGTTCCGTGCATGCACACTAAAGCACATTAGATGCATACATGTGTAAAGAATGCTGGTCTGCGCTCTACTGTGCATGCTCACAACAGTCTGGGAGACACAAGATGCAGCAATGAACTCTGCCGCGCCAATTCAGCTGCCAAGAAAAAAGAAAAAAAAGTAAAAATCACATGGGGTTCATGGGAGGACCCAGCTCACCAATGGTAAGAACAGGTTCAATGACATCATCCAGATAGAGCTACTGGATCATGGGAACCAGTCCAAACCTGGAACAACCCATCACTGATGCATTTATCACCCAGAGACACAGTAATATATTTCTTTGATTTCATGAGTTCAGAGAGACAGACATTCATGGCAGCTGGCAAAAGGAAGTTTACAACAACTGTTTCCTGATACAGCAGAAGTAGGAAAAATATATCAGAACAACATGTTTATTAAAAGAGAGAAACAAATGTTTTCAGAAACAAAAATAAGATATTTATTCAATTTAGGTCAATATTTTTTCTACTTCCTCAATCACCATATTCTCTCAAGGCTATCTGAAGGAGCCTACATGGTGGGCAGCAGAGAGATGAAGCAAGTAATGAATAGAACCAAGAATGGATGCAATCACCTATTCTCTCTCTTACATATCTTCACCCCTTTTTAGTCATTCTTTTTCAGACCAACTGTTGTTTCAATAAAGGAGAATATTTGTAGCTCTGGGCTGAAATGAGGGGTCCTTGGTATTCTCTTAGCTTGCTTTTTTCTTGCAGATGTTTCATTAACCTAACTAGGTAGCTAACATTACTAGCACTGATGATGTTACCTAGTTAGCAACATCTGCAAGAAAACAAGCAAGCTCATAGAGCACCAAGGACTCCTCAACTCTTGTTTGTCTCCCAAACAGTAGACTAGAACAGGGCTCTCCAACCTGGGCAACTTAAAGACTTGTGAACTTCAAGTCCCAGGGTTGAACTCTGGGAGTTGAAGTCCACAAATCTTAAAACTGCCAAGGTTGGAGACCCTTGGACTAGAGGAAAGGGAGAATTATATTTACCAACATTTACCAAATGTACATCTCTTGTAGAAAACCTTCAAATTTGAGCCAAGGGATTCACATAGCCCTATGGCCACAATTGTCCATTTCTGCTATAGATGAAGACCTGACTAATCACAAAGGCCAAGCTACAGGATACTCTAAAATTTGGAGCAGGATTTTTTTTCCCAAAGTAAGTATTTCATAAAATGGAACATTTTTATCTAATTGCTTTGTTTTATGCTAACTACTGAGTCCATATTATTTTAAAAGATAGTACCATAGAGCTTCTGCTATAATAAGTCAGCTTTGTGTAATAATCCAAGCAACTGTGTTTAATATTTGCTCTTAAAAATAAAAATAAAAACATATTTGTTGTATATTGTTCTGTGTACATTTACCCTTTACAATGTAATACAGAAAAGGCAATCTATGCTTCCCAGATGAATTACTCTTTCCAGAGTCAGTCATCATTAACCAGCCTGCTGAAAATTCCCATTTCAGGGACATCTAAGAGCGTCACAATTTTCATAAATAAGCAAACACAAATTAATTGTGTTTGCAGGGGTCACGAAATAGAGGTGAACATAAATAACTGAGATAAAAGACCACAGTTTTATTAAAAGAAGATCAGGAAACTGCTTTTGCCAAAGGTCAAGGTATCATGATACACAAAGCAGTAGAGCAAAGTGTTTGGCTCTAAAGATGTTATATTAGCTTGTGAGTGCTCCTAGCACAGAAGAAGAATTTTTATTCTATTCATCAGAACTTCCAGCAGCCTCTTCTTTATTGTTAGGAGATAAAAAGATCCAATGAATGATATGTTTAAAATTATAATTGATAGAGATATGATCACACATGAAATTTCTTCCCCAGAGAAAGAAAATCAAAGCAATAACTTCAAAGTTAAATATAATAGGAAACCTTGAGGAAAAATTATACAATCATGAGCAGTCAGAAGATCCAAATAATTACTTTTATTCTATCAAAAAAGGGCTTTGAATATAAAACTGATAAAAGGCAACTTGGCAAAGGATCATGACACAGAAATAGTCTTCAAAAAGTGAACAAACTATTCACAAACAACTATTACAGTAGTTCAGCTTTCAGTTTCCTAACAGTATCATTACCATCCAAAAATTGCAATTTAAAATATATCAATAATACAGATCAGTGTATTAAATATGGAATATAAGTGTAATTTTTAGTATGTTGATAGTTAATGGAAACAAACTTTGCACTCTGGTTAAAATCCCTGCAGTTTGTGAAAAATATCTGTTGTCCATTAAGCTGAGTATAAGCTAAGAGCTCCAAAGAGCCATGAAACTATGTTAATGGGTTCAAGAGTTTTTGAATTTATTCCTTTTTTTCAGAAAACCAAGCCTAAACCAGATAGCATGCCAACTTTAAATTTCTTTTGAAAAGAATAGACATAAGAGAGAAATCTAGCCAATGCAAGTAAATATTATCTGCAATTCTTAAATAAATGAAAACAATTGTTTTTGAGAGCCACATTGAATGAGACATAAAGTCCAGTTAATCTACCATTCCATTTCCCATTGTGATACCTTTGGGAAGTCCTCAAGCTACTCATAACTTTACAAGGAAGGTAACAGAGAATTTGAGGTGGTAACAAATGATAGAGAGTTTATAGATGCCTCTACTCAATGCTCTGGAAGAATGGGAAAGGGAGAGTAATCTGTGATACCAGTAACTTTAGAATCTGTTGCGGACAATGAGGTCATTGGCACTGTATAATATAGATTATCAATTTCTCTTTTAATTGTGTCACTGTCACAAGCAGGACATTAGTAACAGTGTTAGATATTCCCCTCTAGTCAGCCCTTCAAGGCCAGGTCAAGAATCAGACATTACAAAGAGTCCCGGAATGCTGTTTTATTTTTGTAGGGTATAATAATAGAAACTTGAAAGCCTGTGACATTTCCCCTTGTCCTTTCTAACACTAAACAAAATCAAAGTGGTGTTATTTTGAGTTCTTACATTTCATCCAGTCTCTAGTAAGTGCAATATTTTACCAAGGCTCTTTCCTGCCTACCTCTAGGTCAATTCTAGTTTCTTTTACATTTACTTCCTCTGCACTTTTACATTTACTTCCTCAGAGCATACTGAATATGTTCAGTATATTGTCTTCTGGTATAAACACACACACACACATATATATATACAAAACACTTCTGTGATGTCATTTTTTCATATCCAATGCTACAGTTTATAAGCACACATTATTTTGATTGGCTCCTATTAGAGTATAGGCCAGGACAGTCTGTACCTATATGAACAGGGTTGTTCATGAGGGTAAAATTGCAAATATACAGATTTGGGCTCTCCTGTGGGGAAAAAAGGAATTGGAATCAATTCTGCATAAAATTCTTGCAAAATCCTCTCTGTTCCTTCCAAATATATCACAAGAAACCACATGGAGAAATAAATCATTTACAACAGCAACAGTGCTTAGACTTATATACTACTTCATAGGGCTTTTCAGTGCTCTTTAAGCAGTTTACAAATGCCAGCATATTGTCCCCAACATTCTGAATTCTCATTTTACTGTGCTCGGAAGAATGGAAGACTGAATCAACCCTGAGCTAGTTCCTAGCTGGGGCCAGAATCAGCCTGCAATACTGCCTTCTAACCACAGTTCCTTGGTTGATCTTTTTTCTCTCCAATCAACCACAGGGAATTTCTGATTTCAATAAAGGTACAAGTCCACTTTTTCTTAAGTTTACCAAAAACAGTGCAAGATTAAAAACCATATTCTCTATCTCTCTCCTCTCTCACCCATAACAAGCCCATGATTATAACACGAGTTGTTGTTAGTTGTCCGACCCATCACGACCCCATGGACAATGTTCCTCAAGGCCTTCCTGTCCTCTACCATGCTCTGGAGTCCATTTAAGCTGATTATATCACTAGTAGTTCTATATCTATATCACTTTCAATGGGGTTTTCATGGCAAAGATACTAGAGTGAGTTGCCATTTCCTTCTCCAGTCGATCACTTTTTGCCAAAACTGTCTGCTATGACCTGTCCATCTTGAGTGTCCCTGCATGGCATAGCTCATAGCTTCATTGATCTATGCAAGCCCCTTCGCCATGACAAGGCAGTAATCCATGAGGGGATATATCTGTGATGGCGAACCTATGGCACGGGTGCCACAGGTGGCATGCGGAGCTATATCAGTGGGCACCCGAGTGTTGCCCTAGTTCAGCTCTGATGCGCATGTGGGTGCTGCCCAGCTGATTTTCAGGCCTTGCAGGCCAACCAGAAGTTGGGAAAGAGGCTGTTTCCAGCCTCTGGAGGCCTGGGGGGTGGGGAAGGCCTGTTTTTCACTCTCCCCAGGCTCCGGAGCCTTTCTAGAGGGGGTGGGGTGAATTGGATTATGGGTGTGGGCACACGGA
>JANHFP010006401.1:33908-44545 GCA_032468135.1 Calamaria suluensis
TTGCAACTTTCCCGCCAAAAGCTACAGTTGCAAGCCTCACCGACTATGTTGCAACATGCCAGCTCAGAACAACACAGGTGGAGACTCTTGATTGACATTTTAGCCTACTCTATGACCATCTCATTGATTACAGTTACGTGTACTAGCTATTTCAAAGTAGCTTAACTTACAATCAATCTAGTTCACCTTTCCTGTTTTTAAAAAAGTTCATTTAAACTATGCCTTTGGAAATCTTGGGAATTTCAATCCAATCTATCCAAAGGATTTAGACTTGGCCAATCTATTTTAGGATCCTCCTGTGCTTATTTCTAAAGGCTATTCTGGTACACCGTCATAAGGCTTTTTCACATTTGTTGTAGATCCTATCATTTAAATTTATTTTTAAACCTGGTAAAGTTTGGGTCAAAGGAGCTCCTACAGTATTAAATTTTGAGCAATATTTGATTCCACTGGAACACAGCCCTGGATGCATACCTTCTCAACACTCTTGCATATCATTTTGCTCTCAGTGTATATAAAAAGGGAAGTTTAAAAAAAATCCATACTGGGCAGGTGTACCATTAGGAATGGTGCATGTGATACTCTTTCAGCCTGCAGTTCCTGATTTAAAGGGATAGTTATCTTCAGCTTGAATTATGGTAAAGTCCCCTTCAATTTCATTATGAATTTGCAATTCAGTTTTTATAGTCTGTCTTGTGAAGTTAATGAACCTAGCTAATTAAAAAATGGAGTTAGGTATGTGCATTTGAGATGTCAGATGCCTTGCAACTTTTGTTCCTTTTTATATTTCAAATGCATGTGTTCGCACATAGAGAAACCTAATCCTATTTGCATCTTCTCAGAACTGCTTTGTTCAATGATTTCAGGTAAATACAGACAAGGTACCACATTACAGTGTGAATGGATATTGAAGATTGATCAATAAATACTTTACAGTATCACAGTATTAACAGTATCAACAGTAGAGACCTTAATTTTTTAGGGTCTACTATATCTCAAGACCTAAAATGTACACCTATCAAAAACGTCATCAAAAAAGCACAACAAAGAATGTTCTTTCTCAAAAAGCTCAAACTGCCCAAGGACCTTGCTGATACAATTCTATAGAGGAATTATTGAGTCTGTCATCTGCACCTCTATAACTATCTAGTTTGGTTCTGCAACCCAACAGACAGAGACTTCAGAGGGTAATTAGAACTGCAGAAAAACCTATTGCTACCAACCTGCCTTCCATTGAGGACCTGTATACTGTACGAGTCAAAAGAAGGCTGTGGAAATATTTACAGACTCCTCACATCCTGGACATAAACTGTTTCAACTCCTAACCTCAAAACAATGCTATAGAGCACTGCACACCAGAACCACTGGACATAAGCAGTTTTTCCCTGAACGCCATCCCTCTGCTAAACAAATAATTCCCTCAACACTGCTTCCACTTAGAACTGTATGAGTGTAACTTTGTTGCTTGTATCATTACAGTTTATATTGGCTGTTTCCTAATATGACTTGATTGCTTATCTGAACCTGATCACTATTGTACCTTATGGTTGTACCTTATGATTGTTGATGAACATATCTTTTATGTACACAGAGAGCATATGCCACAAGACAAATTCCTTGTGTGTCCAATCATACTTGGCCAATCAAAACATTTATTCTATTCTATTCTATTCTATTCTATTCTATTCTATTCTACTCTACTCTACTCTACTCTATTCTATTCTATTCTGTTTTGCCATTTTGACAATTACTTTGTATCTGATTTTATTTATACCAGAAATAAATTGGTGGTTAATTATCGGTTTGTATTACCATTTTTTGCAGTTGCCTAAGAACAAAAAATGATTGTTTGGAATGTACCCAATAAATTCTTTTACTTTAGCTAGATTGTTTCTAGAAAATTACAGCTAGTTCTCCCTTATATCCATTTGAGGTTCAACGGTATGACAATGCTGAATGAGAAATACTTATGGCCACTCCTCTTAGTTGCAGCTGTTGCAGCATTCCTACAGTCCTGTGATCAGTTCTGAACATGGCAACCAGTTTGCAATTATGATGTTGCAATTTCCTGTAGTCAGATGATAGTCATTCACAGCCTTTATTGCCAGATTCTGACAAGCAAAGTTAAAGGAGAAGCTGGCAGAAATGGTAATCATGTGACTGCGGGACAGTGCAATTTAGCAGATTTCACCTAATGACAGCAACTGGGACTGCCATTGCAAGTCAACATGGTCATGTGATATTGTCCTTACAACCATGTTGTTTAGTGATGGAGTTCCCAGTCCCAATTACCATGGTTTTCCATTGCCTTCTTCCCAGGGCTGAGAGACAGTGACTGGCCCAAGAGCACCCAACTGGCTCCTGCCTAACACACACACTCTTGGTTTCTAGCTTGATGCCTCAATCACTACACAAAAAGGCTTTTTCTAATCCTGAGGTTATTTCATTATTTATAATTATTATCCAAAACAAATAATAGTAAAGTCGCCTTTGCACTAATTTAAGTTCATGGAGGTTTTATGGAAATATCTATGAAATTTTCATAGCAACAATACTGAAAATGACTGCCATGCCTATAGCACAGATTCTCTATAATTTATCATCCAAATACTAATCAGGCCAGACCTTGCTTAGCTTCCAAACTCAGTCAGTGGCATATTAAAAATCCAGACTGTTGCTGCTGTATTATCTTGAAAGTGACAAAACATTATGAATAGAATTCCCAATAAAAAGATAGTAATATTCATACTTAGCTTTTCAATGTAGCTAAAGTCAGCCACAGTCAGAGTCAAAAGAAACCATTCAGCCATTACTCTTCTCAGCGTAGGAATCCAAATTAAAGCATTTCAGACAGTGTAACTTTCCCTTGAAATCATCCAGTGAAGGAAAGTCTACCACCTGTCTGCATAACTAACTCCACTATAAACTGCTAGGAAATCAGCTTTCCTGTGATTTAAATGCATTATTTTATGTTCTGCATTCTGGAATGATACGAAACCAGTCATCTATCCAGGATTAAAACATTCAGCTTCCTTTCATGTAGATTTGTAATTGTCTTTATGCCTAGTACTCTGCAAAATGAGCCAGTTCCTGAAAATCTGATAACCAAGGTAAGATGGTAGGACAACAGTTGTCTTCAGCAACAGACATCCACAATAAAAAGAAAGGTATCAACATTAAGGTAAGGCTGTTTAAATCTAGATTATAGAAATGAAAGCAATCTGCTCTATTTTTGCATGGTTTCCTGATATCTGAGTGCAAAAATACCTTATATGTGCCCATGTAAGCTGAGCAAATAAAAGTATGTTAGGCTCTGAAATGATTTTATCAGGTCTTACTTTGGCACTGTTTAACTTAAAACATCTACTGTATGCTAAAAATGTTTTACTGAATCAGAAGGGAAGAATTCATTACTAGAAACCATACTGTGGTATCACAAAGCACTATGGCATAAATGTTACTGAAGACTTTTCCTCAACTGGACAATTCCGCTGATTTGGCAATGGCCATGATGATGGGGGGGATAATGAGAAATGAATCTAGCAAAAGTTTGGTATATTTTATTTATTTTGGTTGGAAGAGGTTTCCTGGAAACCAGGAAAATGTGGCCTACAGGATAAGGAAGAACCTTTCCCATTATTATTTATTTATTTATTTGTCGATTACATATTAGGTAATATATATAAGTATAAGCATGAATTGGATATAAAAAAGAATAGAAAAAAAGAGAACATTAGGGCAGGAACAGTAGGCACACTGGTCCTCTTATGCACGCCCCTTACAGACCTCTTAGGAATGGGGTGAGGTCAACAGTAGGCAGTCTTAAGTTAAAGATTTGGGGGTTTGGGGAACAAAACAAAGTCAGGTAGTGTATTCCAGGCATTGACCACTCTGTTGCTGAAGTCATATTTTCTGCAATCAAGTTTGGAGCGGTTGACTAAAGTGTCTTCTGAATCTGAGTAAACTTTTAACGAGGAATCCTGTGAGCTGCTTTGATCTATCTGTTTTAGGACTTTTCAATAGGCCCTGACTTCTTCCAAACGCACAGCAATCAGGACCGGAGTGGCGCGTACCCCAGGCCGGAGGGAGAGTTGTGACCTGTGCGCGCCCATCACTTCCGTCCCTAGCAGCCCTCCCCTTCTTTGCAGAGTAAAGAGGCTTCTCGTCCCTCTCGAGCTCCCTGATCCTCCCCTATCACCGTCGGAGGCATTGGTTTACACTCAATCCCCCCCCTCCTCCTTACTCCTCGCCCTCCCTTCGCCTTTCTCTGCTGGAAATCCCGGCCCATAGCGACGACAGGAAAACACCAGCACAACAGTAGTGCTGGAGCAAGCCAGCAGGCGGGATTTCTTCCGAGAAGCAGGCAGGCCGGGAAGCGGGAAAGGGCCGTTATGAGCGGGTGGCTGGGATATTCTGCTGCAGCCGAGCTGGGTCTACCAACCACCCCAAGAGAGAAAAAAGAAGGATCACCCTCCCTTCTTTTCCTCCTCCCGGGTCTCAACCGGGAGCCGTTGCGAAGGGCGCCGCTCCTTTCCCCAGGCAGGAAAGGTTTTTGCAGAACTGGCGGGCGGAAAGTGCCCACGCGGTGGGGGGTGCAGACAACGCGGAGTGGTGGTGGGATCCCCGCGTCTGCCAAAGACCTGATCGTGGCCTCTGTTGTAGCACAAGGCAGCAGCGCCAAGAAAGGAGGCCTCCCGATTAGATCCTCAAAGAACCGAGGTCTCCAAACTTGGCTGCTTTAAGACTTGAGGACTTGAAACTTGGCAAGATTTACACAAGTGCTTTGCAATTGCCTGAGGTTTTCCTGATAGTCCGGTGCCTTAACCACTGCACCAAACTAGCTAATAACAACAACAACAACAATAATAATAATCGAAATAGAACCAAATAAAATGAAATAATCTGAATAGAACCAAAGGACATAGGAACTGATTAAAGAACTGATAAAAGTTGTTTTTAATGCCTCATGTTTTAGAAGCTTAGATAGATGAAAGATTTCTGTCTGATGCTGAACAAACAGTAGGATTGGTACCACCTCCCTGTCCCCAAAGGACATCTGCTAGTACTGAAATGTTGAATTCTGATCTGTTTCTGAAAGAAGAAATATTTGGAGAAAAACATTTGCAGATAAAATATGGGTAGTTTGACTGAAATAGGTACCCTTTAAAAACCCTGAGAATGAAGATATACAGTATAGGATTTAGAAGATAGTTTAGGAGAGCTATTGCTTTCTTTTGCTAGAGAACGTTTGTACCAATAACAAGAATTTAAGGGTTATGAATCCTTCAGAGCAGTCTGTTGATAAAGGTCAGCCTGGAAAGCAGAACAGTCTGTCTGAAAGACAGTTGCTTACCAAACTCTAGAACTTGGCTTGGCCACAAAATTGGCCAACACATGCTTGATGTCACGTAGTGTCATAAGGACAGTTATTAGGTTGATTTTTAATCACAAAAATCATCTAGGAAAAACTTGACAAGTGATGGTTAACTTGTCAAGTGATGATGCATATACATTTATGCCAACATTCAGAGTCACATCTTCAACCAACATATGCACAGAGGTGGGTTTCAGCAGGTTCTGACCAGCTCTGGAGAACTTGTAGTAAAAATTCTGACTGGTCCCACCCCCATCTATTTTCTGCCTCCCAAGTCCCAGCTGATTGGGAGGAAATGGGGATTTTGCAGTATGCTTCCCCTGGATTGAGGTGGGAATGGAGATTTTACAGTATCCTTCCCCTGCCAGGCCCACCAAGCCACACCCACAAAACTGGTAGTAAAAAAATTTGAAAGTCACCACTGCATATGTACTATTTATTTCCTACAACATCCTGTTGATGCTATCTGCAGGTTAGTAAATAGTTAATTCTGCCCAGGATAGTGCAGTGAGAGGATTGGTTTTCTTTTCAACCTTCAATAAAAAGACATTTCCTCTTTCAATCAGTCTGGACAGGTGAGAAATCAGTAAAGACTGAAGCCTGCCCTTCCAACTAATACAAAGCTGACTTGTTAGTCGAGGCTGCTGTTTTTGTAAGCAAATTCCCTCTCAGTTACCACATAGCTCCCTGTTTTCTGATGTCAGGGCCCCTAATATCCTCTAAAGCCTGATTTCTGCTGCTCATTCAGGTAAAGACACAGATCCCCTGGATAGTGTATAATTATTCAGAGTGATTCACTGACAACTATTAAGGCATTGGTAAAGAGTGATTAAAACATCAGAGACCACAAAGAGATTGAATAGTATTGCATAAACATTCACCTCTGTCCATGCCTCTTTATTACCATTTTTCCCAGAGTCAGTTCCTGTGATTACACAACTATGTTCACCTTGCCATCCTGCCACTTTTTAAAAATCCACATGAGTCTCAAGTATTCCTTGCAGTACAATATTAACAAATGTTTGAGGAAGGGAGTTCTTTAGAAACATCTGTTCTCTTTGTTGAGTCTTATAATAAAATGTTTGAGAAGCTATTATTTCCCATTATTTCCAAGGAAATCAATTACAAAGTCATAAATAATGCAAGGCTGACAGAAGGTTAAAGTCTGCAAAGAAAACTCAATCTTTAGTCAACAAGAAGAATTCTTAATATATCATTTAGCAACTGCAGTAGTTGATTGTATACAGCTTGAATAATACACTGCACAGCAGGAATTAATCTCTGAAGAATCCAAAGCTGGGGTGGCTAGAGGCATTTTTATGGCTCCTAGATCCTCTGTTGTAGTGGTGCTTTTTTACCATTTTGAGATTTTGAAAATTAAAAGCTTAAATCCTCAAGGTATGCTCCAACTGAGGAGGAAAAAAATAGAACAGTTTGGGCCTAGCTATATGTGTATAAGTCCTCCCAAATTGCATTATTACTCCCCCACTTGGTCTGTCCCCAAAATGTTGTGCCAAAACTAGCAGGGAAACAATGCTGTGCATTCAAGCAACCAAGTTTCTTTCTTAGTTAAAACATGCTTTAAGAGTCATATTTTAAACCACCCCTTTACCGCAGCTGCTCCTTTTTCAGTTTTATATGGCTGCTTCAATGAATAGCAGAAAGGTATTGTGCCTGTGCTAGATCTGATCCTTCTGAATCATTTTTTAAGTTTGCAGGGTTCTATTTCTTATCATTTATGAATGGCCAGATAAAATTGACTTTTCAAAACTACATTTTTGAAAAGCATCTTCGTATTTCCAAAATTTCAATATACAGGGAGTAGCATATGTGGGAATATGGCACTTGTAAAGTTATAATGCTTAAATATAGAAATGTGCTATCTAGCTTGCGAAAACTAAAAAGATAAATTTAGATATTTTAAAAATGGGCCATCAAGTAATTGGGTCATTTCTTTGACATTTGTTCATTTATTCATTTAACACTTACCACTGATTTCACTGGCTGAGAGCTATCAGAACAAACCTCTGTAAACCATCCAGCATCTATAGAAAGAAAAGAATATATCAATAAGCTTAGTTTTAAAATATAAATTTAATAGAATAGCCAAAAATAGAACATCAGCATTTCAACAAATTAACATTAGTACCAGTATCTATGCATCCCATGACATACAAGAAACCTTGGGGTTTCATAGAGTTGGGAAGGATCACCTTGTTGCTGGCTTCTGCTCCTCTTGATCATACAAAACTTGTTCAAACACTTTTGAAAATTACACACAATTCCTTGTGCCATACAAAGAGTTGCAAAAGCAAAGGCCCTCATGTTGTACGCTGTTGTACACACAGTTGCCTCTCTTTTATCTATCATACCTGCCTTTTGAAAATACCATACTGCTCCCCTCTCTGTTCCTGCAGGGTTGTCATTTTGTTTAAAACTAATTGAAATGCAAGGCACATTTAAAAAGGTGTGGGGCTTCAGTCAGGTGATTGTGGCTACCATCTTATAAACCCCTCTTGATGGCCCTGGTTAAACCCTGAGGTAAATGGTTTGTCTTGTCCTTTTGAACAGAAAGCTACTTTTTCTTCCTAGTGTCTCTCTGTGTGAACTGTTAATAAAAAGAGCAAAAAAACAGCTGTTTATTTTATCCCCACTAGAGTTGTGAGGAGAATTATTTGAGGTGGACAGTGCAGCCACTGTGGCTTTTTCAGTGGTGAGGGAGGTGAACCAGAAGCTGAGAGGTGAAGGTCCCTGTTTCATAGCTTTCTGTCTGTTTATACAAAAAATATTATTCTATCATAAAAATTCCCAAAATAGTTCTTGTCTTGACAGATCGAATGGCAGCTGTCCAGCACTGTAGGGTCTTGCTAAATTAAAGGAAACGGCAGATTTAATCTGGTATCAGAAATCCAGGACCTGTATATTTAGAGAACTATTCTTGGATCTGTTCTTGAGCTGCTTGGAAAAAAGGTATTGGTATTTGATCTTGGTTTGACATAATAATCAGGCTTGATGATAACTGGTTTTGCTCCTTGGCTCTTTAGAGTTTCTCTTTTGATGAAGAATGCAGGCCTTATTATGCTATGCCTTATTAGATGGTGGTGTTGTCATGAAAAAGAGTTAGTGGGCCCAAGAGGACTATTTAAATTATGTTAATGGACAGAAGCCAAGCATGAAAGCCATTTTTTACAATTGGAATGGCTAATTATTCTCAATAACCTAAAACAGCCAAATCCAGGTTTCCGGATGAGGGAAAGCGTGCAGTGTATCCCACACTAGGAATTTGTTAACTCTCTGCAAGAAAAAAATGAAAGTAGAAACTACCATTAAGAATGAGAGGACGCCCATCTCTGAAAATCCAGTAAATGAGCAATGAAGTTGTGTGAGATGTTCAACATGTACAGTGACAAAACAACAACAACAAACCATTGCAGTGCTTATTAATTAACTGCAACAGGACACACAGACATCTATGGAACTAGGATGGATGATTGAGCATGATAGGCGTGAGGTGGCTGTGTCATCCTAGGTCTGTCTTTAAAATTATGTGCATGAATGTAGCAGTTTGTTCCACTGGACGCTTTACACGAAGGGGAAACTCAGAAACAACAAATTTCCATTTGAGGTTTTACAGTAAGAATAATTAAAGTTTGCTCTTTGGGAATCTCTTTCCTCTCTTAAATACTGTACATCTCCACTTGCCTGTAGTTGTTGGTGTACTTGGAGAAAAGCAGGATTAAAATGTAATAAACAAATCCCTTGTCGGCTTTAAGTTATTGAAATTTAGTTTTTGCTTTCTAAAATAACAACATGAAAAATTGGTTCTTCTCACAAGGATACCAGCACATTCATACTCAGTGCAACAGTCTAACAACCCTCAAATAAGAAGGCCCTCTTCTGGCAGATATTAGAGGTATAAGAGCAACTATTTTATTTATTTATAAAATGTATTGGCCACACGTCTTACCATAGGGTAACTGGGCAGCTTACAGTTACATAAACAGTTAAAACATAAAAACTTAAAACTACAACAGAGGTGGGTTTCAGCAGATTCTGACTGGTTCTGGAGAACCGGTAGCGGAAATTTTGAGTAGTTCGGAGAACTGGTAGTAAAAATTCTGACTGGCCCTGCCACCATCTATTCTTTGCCTCCCAAGTCCCAGCTGATTGGGAGGGAATGGGGATTTTGCAGTATGCTTCCCCTCGAGGGGTAGGAATGGAGATTTTACAGAATCCTTCCCCTACCACGCCACCAAACCATGCCACGCCCACCAAACCACACTCACAGAACCGGTAGTAAAAATGTTTGAAACCCACCACTGAACTACAAGTTACCAAAATACAGAGCTATGAATCATTCAACCAAATGTACCCTTCCCCTCTCCCCTGTAGTAGAGGACACACCAATATTTGAAGTAAAACTGAAATACCACTTTCGTTAGCATGAGACGTTGCTTTCCCTCTCTTCTGGGGTGAAATGTCTTAGACTGCCCTACACTGTACTATAAATGGTAGTATTGGAAGGGCTATAAAGTTTCAGAGAATAATTGTTCCTTGATTCTAGAGGAGTTTTCTCAAGCCTCACCAAAATTAAAGATGAAAGTAAAGTTCGTCTGAAGACTTAATTCATTAATTGATTAATGGTAATTCTCTGAAGACATCCCACCAGTTTTCTTAACAAGTATATATCTGTTTTTGTTTATTTTTTATTCAGGAATTTTCTAGTGGCCCTCAATTTTATGTAGCACCTACTTCCAGACAAGATCAATCAGACCCTTCTGTTGAGGCAAAGCCTAGACAGCTTTGATTATTGGCAGGACTGAAACAAACAAATAAACCAGAAGCAATAAAGTCAGCTGCACTGGAGTAAAGAGATAAATAAACCTTAAAAGTATTTTAATCACATTTTATTATCCTGTTATTTACTTTGTTACATAAGTTGTCACTGTCAGTTTCTGGGAAGTGGAAACATACTAAATGTAAGAATAACTGGAGAAGTTGGAGAAGTTTATCATTTAATATATAATGATAATTATATTGCTTGACTAAGGGCAGGAAGCTGATGACTCAGTGAGTGGATAAGCAGTGCAGATAGAAGAACTGAGCTGAGTTAATTTGATGGCACAGTAGATGGATACCCATTCACTATGGACAAAAAAAGTACTCAGTATGGGGGGATAGATAGATAGATGGATGGATGGATGGATGGATGGATGGATGGATGGATGGATGGATAGATAGATAGATAGATAGATAGATAGAT
>JANHFP010006406.1:59490-75513 GCA_032468135.1 Calamaria suluensis
GACCACGGAGACGTCTTTGGACAGCGCTGGCTCTTCGGCTTTGAAATGGAGATGAGCACTGCCCCCTAGAGTCGGAATCGACTAGCATATATGAAACCTTTAAATAAAGAACCACCAAAACACTCCCAATCAACAGTCAGGCAAGCTACTAGTATAATGTGAGCAAACACCACTCTTGGTAAGGCCCATGTGGCCAAACTGGTAATCGTCCACAGGAGACTTCCAATGTGGGAGCAGAATGAGATGCTGAAGAAAGAGATTGGTTTGGACGCAACTGAATATGCCTCCTATACTGCTTCTGTCTTGTAATATCCGAAGTGACAGGCTGTCCTCTGCCTGTCTGTAGGAAAGGCAAGGAGAAGCTGTTGGAAAGGGAACCACAGCAGCTGCAATTTTTGAATTGTAAAAATAGTATAACTATGCACTTGATAAACACTTCCTTCATTTACATGTTGGCAAGATTTTTCAAGGTTTCAACAGTTAAATCTCATATTTTAAAATTTATAGAAAATATTGTTGTTATGATGCTGTTAGGGCTGTACCATTAGTTTAATTGCTATATTAATTGACTTAAATCTTTAATTGATTAATCAATGGGAGCCAATTAAGCCTCATTTAATTAGTCAGTTTATGAATAAGGGCAGGCTTGTTTATATTTGGTCTGAATAGAGTAAAAGCAAAATAAAAAAGAAATAGTTCTTTTAAATTCAAGTGATTGCTTTAAGTTATTAAATGGAACAATATGTTACATTTCACTCAGTCTATCAAATATTAATGCATTTTACTAAATGCAGGGTGATTTTAAATGCAGCTAGAAACCGGTGGACACCTGAAATATTCTGCATCGTACAAGGCAGAGGAGAAAAATATAGAAATTCATATCCTCGTGGAAGGATTGCCCTTCAAAATTAACAGCCAGAGACATCCAAGAGTGAGAGATACCCTAAATCTGATCTTAGGTTATTCGGGAATAGTTTTGAGTGGAATATATCTGACTTGGATTCAAAAAACCTTGCTGTAATTGCACCTGCAAGCCACAGCTCTATGTCTACTTTCCTGGGAATAAGCTTCATTGAATTTAATGGAGCTTTTGAATAGATGTGTATATTGGATTGTGCTAATAATTTTGAAGAGTTCAGCTGGACTATATAGTCTAGTTAGAAATAAACTATTGAGTGCAATAAGATTTTCCTCTGGATATGTTGTTAGTAACGGTGGACTTTGCATGCCTCTTCAAATATTGCTGAATGTAACTGCCATTATCCCACATCATTAATGAGACCTGATAGGGATTAATAACTTCTGGTAAACCGCACATTACTCATCTTTGAGGTGAGGTGAGGTCCATTTGTAGCCAATGGGTATGTAAATCACAGCGAGTAAAACAGAAATTGTTCATGGGTAAATATTTACAGAAACAAGGTCTTGTAAAAGCCCCAGTAGGGTCTACAATTCAGTCTCAGCTACCAACACTTTTAATAATCTAATTTATTCTTTTCTCCCTCCAAATACTACTCATTTGGGCAGCTCCCATGTATAACTTACATTTATGCCAATAGAAGTCAGAGAGTAAATTTGGCTGTTGAACAATATTTTAGTTATATTGCTCATCATATTGTATTGTGACATTTGCAGTTTTTCCCCAATAAGCATCACTTATGCTGAAGATCTTTTCCCTAGGCTAAAGTCAGCTCATTATTTGTAAAGTAGATAAGATAGATTTGTGCTTCTGTTACCATCATAAAATATTGCTTTACTCTTCAGAAAATTCCCCTGCACTTCCTCAGGGAGCAACATTTGTAGAGTCAGATACAGCAAAAGAAAAAGAAAAAAAAAGGCCAAGATGCTGAACAATTCAACTTTATGTTTCTCTGAAGAATTTTAAAGCCTTTTTTGTAGTAGAAGGAATATTTGTTATAGATTTGCTTGATTTTTTTAATAGTGTCAAAGATATTTAAATGCTAATTAATTAAAAAGGCACAACATAATACTTATCTCTTGTACATGCTAACATCTTGGATAAATCCTATATTTATAGACTTTGGGTGAATAGAGAGGGATGGTAATATAACTCTGGCATCCAGCTCTGTAATGTATCAGAAACAATGACTCAATAACAAATTGATTTGATTCTGCAAATAAAAGTAAGATCTATTAAAATTGCAGAGGTATTTACTTGTGGTATTTACGCTCGGGAGTACACTGCTGTCTGTCGATCAGTAACTTCCCCTTCACAAGACAGAAGCAATTTGTGCTTCCTGATCCCAGTTTTCTCATTAATATGTAAATGAGGCATGCCAGTTGTTAGGTTAGAAGAAAGCTGTCATGTTTATTGTGACAGATTTAATGGATGTGTTTGGATTGTGCATTCAATGTGTTTTCAAGAGCATGTCTTATCTTTGTTTAGGCAGTAAATCAAACATGTAAACAACAGTTCATTAGCATCTGTCAGAAGCTCAAAGCTATACATTGTTATAGTTGGAAATCTCTCCAGAGATAACAAAAAAAAAGTATCTCTGACTTTCTCCTGATTAAGTTGATTTTCTTTTCTCTTTTATTTGCTAACTCCTGTCAAATGTTCGGACTATGGCATAGTAACATTTCAGATACTATGGAGAACAAACTTATTGAATGTTAAACAGTTTCTACTATCTTCTACTTAGCTCCCCCTTCACTAATTTGGTGTGGTAGTGACCTAACATCACCTTTAGCCTTAGGAACTCACTGGCTACCTTGTGATCATTTAGTCTCTCTCAGTCCAGAGGAGGATGGTGGTGTAGGAATTCAAACTGATTTTCTGGAGAAAAGACATGATACCAATCTGATAAACAAACAAAATGTTTTCCAGATGTGTTGGGATTCACCTTCCAAAATACTGACTGGGATATGAAAAGTTAAGGTTATAGAAGCAAGGCTAGGGCCATAAATAAATATATTTAAGATGTTAAATAAAGTCAGTCATGAATGTTCAAGATTTGATTTTTTTGAGCCTGCTTTGTGCATAAGAGTAAACTATTAAAAAACTGTGTGTGATCAGTTATCCCATCCATAGTAGCACCATGTTTTTCATTAACTAGTTCAACAAACTTTGGTTTAAACATCCTGATGTTTTGTGTGAACACAGCGAGTTTTCCATAGGACATTAAGCTAAAATCAAATAACTAGTTTATAGTAAATAATTCAGTTATCACATCACTAGAATCAGGATACATATTTCATGTTATGCCCACCCACTATTCTGAATTAGCACTATATGTTGTGTAGCTATTTTAGCTTACCGACTGTTAAAAGAAAATTGGAAGGAAGCAAAGGAATTTAATGTATTACAGATTTTCTGTTCTTTTCTGTTCTCTTAGTTATATATCATGGGAAGTCAAGACTACTTTTTGTTTTAATTTGCGTCCTAGGATTTTGTTCGGTATAGTTATAGCAGCCTAGGGAAGCTAAATATTCACTGCGTTTGAATACTAGAGAGCTCAATTAGACCACGTATTGGGAATACAATAGTCCAATCTAATGTTATGAGATAGTAAATTTTAATGCATCTGCTGCATTATAGACTTTACAATATAGATATTGCTTTTATTTAACCAATTTATATTGGCTTTTACCAATAATTTAATTATAATAGATTGGTTCTTCCACACAAAGTTAGACAAGCAATACAGAAGAGTACAGAATTATTAGACTCATTAAACATTTCATCATGAAAGATCTTCCATGTGAATCATTGAATTAGATGCATTTGACTATTACTTTCTGCTATTAATTTCTGTGTTATCTGACAAGAAAAGCTCCATGCTTACACTATGCTGAATATTATGAAAGACAGGCATATTGAATTATTATGGTGACAAAGGAATTATATATGGATACATACTTTATATACTTTGTGGCTTTCAAAGTTTCCTTCTGGATCACATAATCCAAATTCACGGATATACCAACCAATAAACAAAGCTCAATTTTATGTTTATTTCCAGAGGGAAATTAAAGAATGAATGGTTGGCTGCATGTTTAAAATGTTATTTTTCTCTCTCTCTGAAACGGTTGAGAGAAGGATTACAAATCCTAGCTTTGTGTCATTGTGTCATTCTCATCCATCCTAGCCTTTTATCATTACTTAAAGTTAAAAAGTGTGGTTCCCAGCTGCAAAAAAAAAAGCTGCTTGTGGTTTAGTACTATGTAATGATGTTATCTTAATGTTACCATTTGGCATTTTTAAATGGTTGATGTGACCTTGAGTAAGATTTCTGAACCATAATATTTTCAGTAAATTGCCCTAAGTTTCATTGTAATGTTAATTTTGCAGTGGGTGTGTTCCTATTTTAGTATTAAAAAGCTATAATTTAAAGATATCTAGCAAGCTATATCTCTGTAAAGTTTATAACAAGGAATGTGTGTGTGTGTGTGTATGAAGAGAAGCAATTCATTCTATAACATCAAGATAATTATGTCTCCAATTATTTGTGTGTTAGGTTTGTTAAAGTTCATACCCCAATTCATCTTATGCTACCAGATGAAATACTCATAGAATAAGTAGTCTCAGTCATCCTAGAGCAGGGTCTCCAACTGTTGGAACTTTAAGACTTGTGGACTTCAGCTCCACAAAGTCCACAAGTCTTAAAGTTGCCATGGTTGGAGACCCCTGTCCTAGAAGACAGACAATTTTATTCCGTCTTGGGTCTGCAAGGGATATGGTTGATTGTAAGATCATTGAAATGTTCAGACTGATATTTCTGGGTTAATGTATTTCAGTTTGGCATAAATTAAAAGAAATAGTATGAGTGCCTAAGAATACTGCAGTTTACAGTACTCCTTTTTTGGGGGGAAACCCCCTCAAATGAAAACAAAAATCAGATTTTGGAGACATTTATTTTTAAAGGGATAGATGGGATAATTTTTGTCCACGTCTCTTCTTTAGTCTTCCTGAAATATAGAAATGTAGATTGAAAATATTCAGCCTTGCCCGTTCTGCACTAGTGAATGAGATAGATTCTGTCTCTTGTTGTCATGAGTGCTTTGAAAGTACATTGGAGACCAACAGCTTTGATTACTGATGGAGATAATACTATGAATAGAACCTCACTTATTTGTAGACTTACAACTCAATATGACAAGGTTGACAGAGGCAATGCTGAGCAAGGAAACTAACTGTACAGCCCTGGACACTTATTTGAGTTTTAATACCTTTTGTTTTACTACTTCTCCATAACCATTTTGGAGCAAATGCTGGAGGAAATTAAATATTAGCCCCAGTTGGGTAACCTGTGGTTCTGTCTTCAATGCCTTCATAAACTATTTAGATGATGAGATAGAAGGAGAGCTCATCAGATTTGCAGACAACACCAAGCAGAAGGAAATAGCCAAGACTTGAACACAGGAGGATCTTGAAAGACTTGAACAGTGCCTTCTATCCAACAAAATGCCATTCAGCCATGAGAAAAATACTGTTATGTTGTTGCCCAAAATTAATTTTTCCATGATTTTCTATAACCTGATGAGGTCTATGAATTCCATCTCATGCAATTATTAAATAATATTACGCAACGTGGCTTCACTGTTTTTTATGTAGCTCATACAGTAACTAAAACTTTCCAGCTTGATAATGCAAAGATAGCCATGTTTTTCTATACTTCTACCCTCTGAGTTTTACATGTCAGAGATACACATGCCATTCAAATCTTGCTTCTTGATCAAGGATTAATTTCATATTCACAACATCTACCAGTGACTGATTCATTTAGTCTACATTTTTAAAAAGTAACCATCAGCCATAGACTCAATTATTGTAATAATTGGCATAGTTTTCAAATTTATCTGCTTCTTTCTTTTTCTTGTCTTTCGCACCAGCTCACCTGATAAAGAGTTATTACACATAATTTTGGAGCATATTGGTTGATCTCAATTAAGCTATTTGTTAATTATGGAGTTATTATTTTCCATTCCTGAGTTTTATTATGTGCTTTGAATTATAGAACTCGTGAGAATGACTTTGTGAACGGATCCTTCCATATACTAACAAGCCCCTCCACTCTTCACAGCCGTCCAACAGAACACACGGGTAAATGTGATTACTTCATTCCTCCAGTTTTCTTTATTTGATAATATGGGTGGGGGTGAGGTGAGGTGCTTCCAGAGAAGTGAAATCCAACTCTCTTTTTAAAATCAACTAGCCATCTGTTAGTAAATTCGATCTTTTTATGGCCTTTGTGTTAGACCACTTCATATGTTAATAAATGTCAGTAAGGCCCAGTGGATGGCACTGTTGGTCTTTGATGAGCTGGGCCCGAATCCTTGATCAATTGGAAACTCATTGGGGAAGGACAGATAGGTCCCTATTGATCAGTTCTAGCTTTCATTCTGAAAAATGGGAATAATGAAACAAGCAAGGTAATTGTTTGTAAACCATGTTGAATATCACCAGCCATTTCAACTTAAAGGTAATCAGACAGGTTACCTTTGACTTACAGAGGGGTTACACTGAACCGTTTTTTTTTCTCCAGTAGTCTTGGATTCAGAGGTATGTCAAAAGAATGTCAACATCATGATAATGCCCATTTTACAGATAGAAAAATTAAGATTTTTTGATTATGACCTATCCCAAGTAAGGATCAGCATTGGGTTTTCCACAAATATCAATATGCCAATTGACATACAACCAGTAGGTTATCCATTCCAGATGAGGGGGGGGGGGAGGAGAGATGAATACATACAGGTATATAGTTAGAAACTTGTAATAATAAAAAATGAATAATAACATGTTATAGAGAACTCAATATGAAATTAAATGTTTTATGGCACAAAGACACCTTGGTGACCTTCAGGTATCAATTTGTATACAGCCTGGTCAGAGGCAAGATTTTCTGATAGCCACCATTTAAAACATCTAGGGGTTACCATGAAGCCTATTCCTATTCTAAGAATCATTTACTAAAGGATGAAGTACATATATAGTAGTAATTCTGTAGGGAACCGTTTTACCGTCCTGGATTTTTTCTCCATCTTCTTTCCAGAAGGATTTGAGAATAAATAGCTTTCCAGATATTTCTGAGCTACAGCTTCAGCAAAATTGGCCTCGCTGGATGCTAGATATTCAACATCTAAAGAACAGTGTTATGCATCAAAAAGGAGATACAAAAGAGAATAAATAAATAGTAAACACAAAAGTAATCTGAAAATGTGTATTGATGATGGGGGCCACAATCCTTAGTGTTCAACCAAGAACACACACAAACATGTGAGAAATGTGTATGTGTATTTTTTAAAAAAACATATATTTTTCTAACAAATCATTTGTTTCTATTGTTCAGTCTTAATGTAACAAAGAAATAAATTATTTGTCTTATTTCATATTCTTATGAATATGTCTTATTTTGTTTAATTTATGTCTTAAATTATTTGTCTTATTTCATATTTTGAGAGAGATTCCATCAACATTGTTTGGATTTCATTGTACATATAGTTACCTGTCTATTCATTCCAAACTCAGTTATTTTGCAAACCTGTGTTGTCACTTCAGATGCACTGCCTTCTTAACAAGGAGTCAAATCTGCAGCACTTTGCATAAAATGTATTCTGAAAAGTAGGCTCATCAAGGATCATGACTGTAAATTCCACAGTTAGTACACCTTAGGTACAGGAGGATCCAGCAATGTTTGAATTGCACAAGTCTCCAAGAGACCCAGCCAAAGTGGAAATAAATTTTAGCCTCTAAATTGGGGCTGTTGGCTCTAAACTGGTGAACTGCTTCTGGTCTTTGACTTTTAATTCTTGTAATCTTCATTAAATACAGGGATGATGGGAGATAAAGTTAAGACATTGGGATAATACCACATTGGGAAAATTCTTGATTTTTTGATGCTTCACACCTTGAAATTTATGCATCCTCATGTTAGTTTACCTTAATGAAGGTAGTTTACCTTAGTTTAGTTAAATTACCGTAATAGTTTACCTTCATACCTTTATGAAAATCAAAATTGCTTTGGGTACCTGTGTAAAGTTAGCATCCCAAGAAACAAGCCAACACAAAACTACAGTGCTGTCAAGGCACAACTAGCTTATCATTCCTTTGTTTCCTCTTTTTCCAAGGTCCTTACAATTTAATCATAACTTCTTAATAGAACATGCATTTTAAATTTCAGTCATTTCTTGCCAAATAGCCACAGGGTTTTTTTGCCTCTGAAAATACATCTGTTATTTTATTTTTTCTTAAATCTTACTAAAATAAAATAAATTCTTTTATGAGCACTATTGTTCTCAACCAAAACACTTTTCGGTAAACCCTTGTTTATCATTCATCTTTTGGAAGCCAATTATCTTATTTATACAAGTAATAGTGAATGTTTCACAATTAGCAAATGAGAAGACCATATAATTAAAATTACAATAGATGTTCTATGACTGGGTTTTTTAAATAAGGAACAACAGCCACACACATCACATCTATGTATGGACATCATATTTCAAGGCAATGTTCTCATTTGTTATTTCAGTAATAATTGTAAATAAATGGTAGCAAGGAGTATTGGAATCAAAGATGTTTTGTTTGTTCATTAGCCAAAAATATTCTGATAGTGAAAGAAAAGGACTTCTGCCTTTAACAAAAGAATGACCCAATCCAAATCAACACTAGTGTCAGCATATCATTTGCTTATTACAACTAGGCTATAATTTATATATTGACTTGTTAGCTCTATGTAGATTTGGCAAAATTATGTAAACCTAAAATCACCACAATTTTTATCAGGTTAGAGGCCAATGAATAGTTAGAAGTACACAAGTTAACTATTATACCTCAGTATATACGAAAGAAAATACAGAGAATTTTCTAAGCCAATACTGAAATAATTTTATTAATACTTTCAACATTTAAAGTTGAAATCCTATAATTTATGGAAGGATATTTTAGGGATTCTACAATTATTTGGATGTCCACCTCCAATATTAGAAAGAGAATGTAGATCTTGGGGAAGACTCTAACTTCATATTGCGTCCTTATTTTGAGATCGTCGAAACAGTGGAATGAATTAAATACGAAAGATCAAAATGTTGTAGCTCTTCCACATTTCACCAGTCAAGGCAGGTTCTTCTATGCCATGCATAGAACTGACATACATTAATTTTCATAAATTGCCTCTTTTGAAAACAGTTATTTATTAAAAAAATGTTTAAAAGGAAATGACTGGGCTGCCAGAACTGGGTTGCAAATGTTCAGATGAGCACTAGGTGGCAGAAGTAGAAATATAAAAACTATCATTCTTTGCTGCCCTCTTGTGGCCATTGTGTTTCTTTTCCTCCCAGGTCTAGTAATCCCTGTCCAGAAAGGGATCTGGCAGAACACTACATTTATTGGAAGTTTTACAATTTGAGTTTTCCACGAAGTAAAAGAGAGATTGCCTCTTAATAAAAAAAGAAGAAGCCCATCACATATTTCCTAGGAACAATGTCCAAAGTTGCCATGGGCATACAAGAAACCTTGAGTCTGCCTGAGGCAAGTAAGTCCTAAGCAGGAAAAGCAAAAGTAATGCTAAACAATGAAAGAGCTAATGTAATATAGTTTTAAGAACATGAACTTAGAAACTTGTGTTAAATATTTCAGAACCAGATTATTTCTCACTTCGTATCTATAATATGGTTATAATTATTTTGTAGGGCAGGGGTGTCAAACTGGAAGCCCGTGGGCCACGCCCACCCTAGCTGCACGAAGGGGGAAAAACATTGTGATGCGTCACATGATGGCAATGTGATGCGGAGATCTTGACACCTGTGTTCCAGGGCTTTCATAAGAACAAATGATCAAAATAATACTTTCATTATCCAATATTTTCAAGCTGTTATCTCCTTGGTGTAAGGAAACCCCCCATTACTAAGAAGAATAAATTGGGTTTGGAGTATTGTTTCACCATTTGTTGTGTCTCAAAATGTCTGAGATTGTTTTAGTCCCTGGATGCCAAATTGATCCCTGTGATCCACAGTGTTGTTGATGGCATTCTCTGCATGCCGGCCAGGTTCATTATCCAACAGATTACTGTAGAATCCTGTAAGGATCTTTTTTTTCTTAATAGTACAATCTAGTACAAAGCAAAGTCTCAACTTGAGTATAATCTTATTTCCCACGTAGATCTTCATTAGAATGCTTACAGCTGTTGGAGAGAAGGGAACCCTTCCAAGAGGATAGAAATTTATTTTATGATTAGCTGCGTTTGCAAAGGCAACCATTTTGTAAGAGAATCCACAATCATTCTCTCAATAACATCTGTAACTGTTTTCTCACCGTTTCTGGGGACTAGAAGTCACACAGGACCAATCTGCATAAGCACATTTGAAGATTTGTGAACATAATTTTGGTGAATAAAACACGTCATGGATTAACTTTTTATTTTACATATACAATCTTCCAGATTGCCTATGCAAAGTGTGGTGTTCAAATAGTAGTAGAATTTTCCCACTAGGCTACAAACCAGGCAGATGACTCTCTAAAACAATGGACATGGGAAATTCCTGCCAGAGGCTGTCTATTCAACAATTCCATCAGCAGCTGCAATCAATAATAGAAATGGTACATCATATCTTCAATACGGAAAACAATGGTTTCATATGGCCATCTCTGAGTTAAGGATGATGCTCATGTTTGTTTGTTAAATCATAAGAAGATACACTACGGATCCCATTTCAACATCCCCTGTCTGAAAATTAATCCCTTAAAACAAAAAAATAAATCAGGCATGCAAATCTTGCATCCAAATTATAAAATGGGCTTCAACATCACTCATAAAATTGCAGAGGAACTTTCGATAAATGTCTGTGCATGGAAAAACGTAGAAGCGGACAAGGACATGAACATCATACCAAGCTTTGGGACAGTGCTGCTAGGAAGTGCTGTCACATTTCCCAGGCAGTTTCCATTTAATGTCTTTACACGCTTACTTCTTTTATTTTGGGGATCAGCATCACCTTATAATTCTGTTCTGTTAAGTGGCACAACACTGCACCAAACATAAAAAGCAATCTACATTTCATTTTAATGATTAGTACTTTTGCAGCAATATTTGGTGTCAGTATGCTCCATTCTTAACCATTTGGGGGCCATTACAGGCAGTAACAGACATGTATAATTAGTGCATTTTTAAGACATAAATTGCTGCCTTTGGGGCCACTAGATACAACAGCTACAATCTGTCATGCCACATCTCATTCTCTTCTCCACGTTTGATTGTTTAAGAAAATTAACTAATAAAAATCATGCTTATAATAATTGCAACATTAGGATTATTTCCTTAACCAACAAAGAGAAAAATATCAGCACCAGATGGCTTGCTTCATATTAATGATCATAGAGCAATTTTTGTCTTCAGAGATTCAGATGAACACATAAAAGACATAACTATGTCCTGTAGCTTTGGAACAGAGGAAATTAATTGGATGAAAATTTGATCTCATTGAAGACATTTGGAATGTTATTATTGATTTGAATATGTAAGAACTGCCATCATTAAATTCTAAGTAAAACCCAAACACCGTGTATCTCCTAGATTATCGTGATAATCACTATGTAGCATCATGCCCTCTCACATTCCCTCAATACTTGGCTGCCATTTTGATATAGACATGTCATATTAGTGAATATACATGACAGGACATAAACAGTAAGCAAGAAATAAAAATGAATTCTTTTTTTTCCAATTTACACTAAGCCCTGACTCTTTCTTTTCTTTAAATTCCCATCTCTTTAGTGTTTTACCTGTCTTTGCATCTGTGTGTGTGTGTGTGTGTACCTACCAACCAACCAACCTACCAAATTAATTGCAAGTAGTCCTGTAATTCATTTAGTGACCATTCAAAGTTACAATAGCACTAAGTGACTTATAACCATTTTTCACAATTATAACTTTTGCAGTATCCCCATGATCATGTGATCAAAATGTAGATGCTTGGCAACTGGTTCATACTTATGACCGTTGCAGCTTCCCAGGGCTCAGGTGATCACTTTTTGCAACCTTGTGACAGGCAAAGTCAATGGGGAAGCTACATTCACCTAACAACCAAGTTACTAACTTGTCAACTGCAGTGATTCACTTAACAACTGTAGCAAGAAATGTGGTAAATTGGAGCAAAACTCACTTAACAAATTCTCAAATACATACATTTTGGGTTCAATTGTGGTTGTATGTCAAGGACTACCTGCACTGTTTTTTCCAAAAGAAAGGGACAGATTCTAGATAAATCCAAGGCTTGAATATCAGGACCTATCACCTCTCCAAGGTGCTGATCACAACTCATCAGTTAGAACAGTGTTGCTGCGTCTTTCTGCCCAACCAACCATACAGATGGAAAAGTCTAAACTCCAATTGTCTGTCTGGCACAGGTAGATAAGGAATCATTTGGCAGACTTCCTCCTCTTCTTCCTCTCTATATCAGCATCACAAGTTTTAAAGCAAATTTATATAACAATACTCACAGCAGTGCGACTTTCATGCCCAGAGAATCCCCTTGTTACGGAAAATACCTAAGTTCCCAAATAACGTATTTAAAAAGTATCTTCATGAAAATGGCAGAGAAATGTCATCCAATGCAGGTTGTACTGTCAAAAATTAACGTTTGATGAAAAATTAACAAAAAATTAACTGGATTATTTCTATATGAATATTAACCAAAGAAATGACTTGTGAAACATCAAAAGATGATAATGCCCAGTTCAAACTTTATTGGAAGTTAATAATTACAATTAGGTCTGTATGGCTGGATAAATAAATATGTTGGAAAATATAGCTAGTTGTCATCATGCACAAATATGCTAGCTACACTGACTGAGAATTCTAGGGCTTGTAGTACCAAGGTTTTACATTACAATGAAGGAGGAAACATTACACAGTTGTGCAGTGTGAATTTCCCACGTATTGTTTTGCCATTGTGAATGCTGTGATATGAGACATTTATACCTATATATTTAAAATTTTAGATTGAAGTTCATTTTTCCTCTACTCTCATCTAGATTCATCCAGTGTCATAGAATAATATTAATAAAGATAGGTTTTGTATTACCTGACTGATGGTTGATGATACTAATAGTAATTAGTGGGAAATAGCTTAATCACGCCTTCCAGGCTCTTCACATATTCTCAGGGAACACAAAGAGATCCATTATATTATTTTTTTAGAAAGCTGCATAAGTTTGTTATGTAAGAAGCTAATAATGTTTGGATGCTTAATTTGAAGCAAATTTGTTAACAAGATAATTAGATATTGAGCAGAAAATTCTAACCTTGCTATACACAGTGAAAGATATCAAATTCTAAATTCCAAATAAAATGATTTATGTGTTTCATCATTGCAAGGACAGAGTCAAGAGAAATATTTTAAAAGTAATATTGACTCAGATCATAAACTAATCTCCCACATAGGAAAAAATGAGTTATTAAATGTTGTTGTCTTATTTTAAAATGCAGCAATATCCTATCTGATTGTAGATATTTAAAGTTAAACAGGAAACTCTATCTTCAGTCTTCTGTAAGGAAAAATGACACAAGTTATCCAATTATGGGTAATACTGGAAGATAAAAATCTAAGAATAGAAAAAAAAATCAGGTGAGTTATAGAGAAGTGATTTGTAATCAGTCACTCAAAACGTTACATGATACACTAAACACAAATGGAAATGAAATATATGCACACACTTAAAGTAGTTTAATTGTGTATACATATCCTTTTGCACAGTAGGCAATATATGGGCTATCTCTGTGCACAACATTCTCTGGATTGATCTCTGTGGGTGGAAACAAGCAAAAGGCAATGCCAATTATTGAATGAAGTTCAGATCCAGCAATGCATAGCACTCTGGCAATTCAGGGAATATTGAAAATTTTTGTAGGTTGGTTTTAAAGTTTGGTTTAAAGCTGAATCCAATCCTGGTTTTCAAGTGCTTTCTCATTTTATTTTGTTGCTTGTATGGCGGGGGGGATGAAGCAAGCAGAACAAAAGGGCACTTGATTTCATTCTTCTGAAATTGGAGAAAATGGCTTTAAGAAAAATATAATTTTGGCTAGCCTCTTTAAAGGTAAAGGTTTTCCTTGCACATATGTGCTAGTTGTTTCCAACTCTAGGGGACGGTGCTCATCTCCGTTTCAAAGCCGAAGAGCCAGCACTGTCCGAAGATGTCTCCGTGGTCATGTGGCTGGCATGACTAAATGCCAAAGGCGCATAGAATGCGGTTACCTTCCCACCAAAGGTGGTCCCTATTTTTACTACTTGCATTTTTTACATGCTTTCAAAACTGCAAGTTGGCAGAATCTGGGACAAGTAACAGGAGCTCACACCGTTATGCGGCACTAGGAATTCGAACCTCTGAACTGCCAACCTTCCAGTTGAGAAGGTCAGTTGTCTTACCTGCTGAGCCACCACATCTCTAAAAATTCATTATGAGTTAATAAATATGTAAAAAGGAAGACATTTAAAATGACCTCAAATTATTACTCTAGTCCTAATTATATCATCCTTGAAGAGGAGATTGCTCAAGATTGTCTTAAAGAATTGCCCAGTTGAATTCCCAGTTAAGTGGCAGATGCATTTTCTCCTCCTCCTCCTCCTCCTCCTCCTCCTCCTCCTCCTCCCTCTTCATCATCATCAATATTAACAAACTACATGGCATTTTGTCTTCACTGTGGGCATATTCAGTGGTTCCATGAGTGGAAAATAAATTGCACAAAAGTAAGTGCTCTTTAAATACTTGGAAAAAATGTCTTCTCCCTTGCAAGCATTCTAACACATTATCTGTCTTCCTCTCAAATAAAGATATGAGTTCAAAAATGTAAATATTGCTTTGCATCAAATTTTAATATTGTAATGATGTGAGCTTAGGACTTCCTGTATCATTTGAGGAAAAATGAGTTATGAAGAAATTATATTGCAAAAGGATGTTGTAAGATTTGATTGCTTATTGTACCAGATGACTGTCACTGGGTGTTGTGCCTTGAGATTCTTGATGAGTGTATCTTGTCTAGTTATGTACACTGAGAGCATATGCACCAAAGAAAATTTCCTTGTGTGTCCAATTACATTTGGCAAATAAAATTTTCTATTCTATTCTATTCTATTCTATTCTATTCTATTCTATTCTATTTTCTATTCACTATTCAACATAATACATTTTTTTTAAAAAAATCCCTGACTTTAATGAAGTTCACAATAAGAATGTTTCCCTACTTAATTAATCATAGTGCTTGTGTACTGACACTGATGATGTGCTACCTGGGTAATGAAATGTCTGCAAACAAATACCCAAGCTCAGAGAACACCAAAAAATTCCCCAATTCAACCTTGAACTACAGGTAATCTTTTTTCATTCCTCACAATCCATAACCCTATGAAAACCGGTTCATAGACTGCACATATAAGTGCATTTGTGATAAGGTGAAGGCACATGTGGATCTTTACAACAACGTTCGGATGGACATGGAGAAACTGGGAATGTCAAGGGATGGGGTCAGCTTTTGTGGCCTCCAGCCTGACCCTGATTGCATGCCTATTTGCATTTAAGCAAATGATTGAGCTGGGCTCTTCTGAGGAAGCAGAAGAGTGGCTTCAAGAGTGGCAAAAGGTTGAATGAGGAACGTGGGAATTGAAAACCTCTCTTCCATGAGCAGTCTTGAGATCCCTAATAGATTATGAGCCATACTGTATATATTCCTAATTGATTGCATTGTATTTATGTTTCCACATATCTCTGTTATTAAATTAATACTAATGTATTTCATTATGGTGGAATATTGCCTTTTAATTTGTTCAAGTCCCTTGAGTTTGTTCCCATGGGAGCCAAACTAATATAGTTGATGTTGCACTGTTTCCTCTTTGCACAATGGTATCATCTGGTTAGCAAACGAAGGAGCGTCACATTATGAGGATAGAATGATTTCAGAACATCCTAATGTTCATTAGTCATCCTAATGAACTTCTCTGTGGCAGGCCCGTCCCTCTGGAACGAACTTCCATCTACACTGCGGAGGCTCCCGGATTTAAGAACTTTTC
>JANHFP010006408.1:6163-22043 GCA_032468135.1 Calamaria suluensis
CCGGGATCCTTGAATGAACAGCCTTTCTCCAGAGCTTGGGAAAGCCACCAGGTCAGAGAAGCCTTGGTCGCTGCTGGGAACTGGATGAGCCTCTTGGTGCAACTGGTGCCCGCCTTTTGTGATGGAAGAAGTAGCCACTGGAGTGGTCTGGAGTGAAGGCGAGCCCAGGGAACTATGGAAAGACAGGAAATCATTTTTCCTAGCAATTGAGATAAATGGAGCAAAGACACCCGCTTCAGGTGCCTGATCTTCCTGATTGATTTCCGAATACTGAGAAGGCGTTCCTGTGAAAGAAACACCCGACACCGTAGTGTATCTATCCGTGCCCCAAGATGGACCAAATTGCAGGTGGGTAAAAAGTGGCTTTTCTTGTGGTTCACAGTGAATCCGTGTCCTTGAAGGACCTGTATTGTGAAGTGAAGATCTCTGTGCGCCTGAGATGAATTTTGGGATTGTATGAGGATGTCGTCCAGGTAACACTGGACTCTGATCGAGTGTGTTCTCAGGTATGCTGCGACCACGTCCAGTATCTTTGTGAAGACTCGTGGAGCAGACGAAAGCCCGAAGGGAAGGGCTCGATATTGATAGTGATTTCCTGCGTGACAGAACCGAAGGAAACGTCGATGAGCTGGTCTGATTGGTATGTGGAGATATGCTTCCTGAAGATCCAGTGAAGTCAAAAAATCCCCCTGACGTAGACTTCCCAAAATGGTGTGAAGTGATTGCATTTTGAATCTTTTGTATTTGATGTGCTTGTTCAGACGTTTTAGGTCCAGAATGGCTCTGGATCCGCCGGATTTCTTGTCCACTAGGAAAAGGATTGAGTAGAACCCTGACCCTCTGTGGTTCTGTGGAACGGGTTCGATTGCGTTGATGGATAGGAGATGTTGTATTTCCTCCCTCATTCGTGATTGTTTTACTGGATTTTTTGAGATTGGACAAGTTATGAACCTTTGTGGAGGGGGTGAGTCGAACTCCAGAGTTAACCCCAGAGAGATTGTTTGGATGACCCAAACATCGGAGGTGGTGTCTTGCCATTGGGGTAGAAATAGTGAAAGGCGCCCCCCGATACGATGAGAATTGTACGAGTCATTTGCCCCTGCGGAAGGGTTTGGAATTTCCTCCACGAAAGGGACGTCGTGACTGACCCTGTCTGCTTCGGTCACGAAATGACTGTCTGTCGCCAGCTCTATCCCAAGACTGTTGAGGTGCTCGCTGCTGTGAGTATTGCCGGTATCCAAAATCTTGGTTCCGAAAATATGATCTACGGTAAGGCATGGAAGATGTCCTGCGATCAGCTCTTCTCGAAGACTGGGGGAGAACTTTTCGTTTATCCTTGTCCTCGATCAGGGCCGATGTGAGAACTTCGCCAAATAAGGAATCTCCCTTGAAGGGAGCTGATGCCAGTTTCCATTTGGCCTTCATATCCGCCTGCCAGTGTCGAAGCCAAATCAATCTGCGAGAAGTAACATTAGATGCTAGAGCTCTAGATGCAAATTTTGCTGATGTAAGAGTTGCGTCTGCTGAGAATTCGGCTGCAGAAATAAGTTTCAGTAGATCCTGATGTAGTCTGGCATCGCTAGGGTCAGCCCGCTTCTGTATCTGATATAGCCAGAGCAGCGATGTTCTGGCAAAAAAAGATGCAGCTGTTGCTGAGCGAATGGCCCATGAGACAGCCTGGTGAGTCTTGCGAGTGGCTAGCTCCGCCCTCTTGTCCTCGGCTTTTAATCCATCTGCAGAATCACAAGGCAGAACGCTTGTAGAAGCCAGACTTGCCACTGGGCTTTCCACTGGTGGAAGAACTAGCAAATCCTCGAGCTGTTTTTCCACAGTGAACATTTTCTTGTCCAAGTTGCTGGGTGCAACTACTACCCCCGGCGATGCCCATTGTCGTTGAATGGTATCAATAAAAAATTTTGGAGAGGGAATGGCATCCTGATCAGATACGGGTTCGGGGAACAGTCGTTTTGCAGGATCAGGGTTGGTGGAAGGGCCCTCTGATGCCACCTTAGAAGCCCCCATGTTAGCAGTGGCCTTAGCCTTGCGTAGCAGAGTCTTGAATTGTTCGAATTTAAAGAGGTTGACTGAAATTGGTGCTTCCTCCGGGGCTTCATCATCTTCAGAAAAGGTGTATCCGAAACCCTCCTCGTCCTCCATGGAATAGGTCTCGCTATGGTGAGACAGTGAGGGAGAGCGTTGGTCTCTGTTTAAATATGTGGGAGGAGGGCACAGACTCTGTTGAGATCTGGAACCCTTTTGGTAGGGTCTGGAAGAACCAATGCCATGCTCTGAGAGAGCCGAAGCAATGCCCTGAGAAATGGAAGTTTTAATAAATTCCTGAATGTCACAGGAAAAATTGCTGTGACCCGGCTCTTCCGGCCACAACCCCGCCGCAGTGGGTGTGAAAGTGGCCGAGGGTCTTGAAGCTCTAACAGAGGAGCCACTAGGATGCCTAGAGTCATTGCGTTCTGAAGGATACGCCATTTCTAGGTTGGCATCGGTTTCTTCACGTGATGGGGAGACCAACCCTGCATGGATGAAGGTCTGTGAACTTGAGCTGTAGTAGCTACCCTCTGATGGCCCTGAGAGCTTACACTGCATGAGGGGCTTATGTCCCTGCTGGGCTGGGCCTGTAGTTGAGCCTTGTTAAATTGTTTTTCCAAGGCTCTGTCCCTGCGCACAGCATCTCTATCGATGCCCTTTGTGGAGGGATCCTTTGCAACTTTTGATCTTGCGTTTGAGGCTTTAGATCGAGACTTTCCCTTTGTGGCCTCTGTGGCTAACTTGGCCTCCCTAGTAGGAGAAGCAGATCTGCTGCGTTCCGCCATAATTGTAAGATCTGTGGTGGATTGAAAAGGGAAGTAAAACTTTCCAAGGTAATCCGGTGCTGTAAATAGCGACAGGGATCGCTCAACAAAATGGCGATTTAAACAAAAGTGAAACTGAAATCCAAAATGGCGGGCGGGAAAAAGGACCCGGAGGAACCAAAACGCCCGAAGAAAGTTATAGTAGCCTGGCAAACGTACGTTGCGATCCTGCTGGGGATGACTGGTAGGGCGACAGCAACGCTCCTAAAAGGTCCCCCGTTCGGCTCTTGGTAAGATTGGCGGAAAAAAAGGAGGTGATCGAGGCCGGCACAACGGCTCTGAAACGACCTCCCCAAGCCGAAATTAATTTGGATGCCCCGCAATGTAGTTAAGGCGATAAGAGCCGGCACAACGGCTCCGAAAAAACGCCAGTCAAGTTAAATTAGTCGCTTTAGGAAGAACCGGCAAAACGGTTCTGGCCGCGACACACTCACTTCGCTGTATCCAAGAAGCGCCGATCAGCTGTAGGGCGCGGCGCCGCGGTTTTGGCGGTCCTTTTGAAATGAGTCGCTTCCGATGTAGCTAGATCAGTGAAGAGTCGAGGTGGAAGATTTGCGATTTTTTCTCCGATTTTAAGGCTAACTAAGCAAACTAAGCACACTAGTGGGGACAGTAGAAAAAAAGGTCTCTATTGGCCGGGACTGAGCTAATGAACTGGGGAAGCATGGAGGCAGCAGGAAGAGGAAGCCTCAATATTCAAATTAACTCAGTCTCTGGCCAATAGGACTTAGTGATCACCCACTGTTTTTGGACTCCCTAAGCAGCCCAAGGGAGAAAGGCAGGTTCTTAATCTGTACCCTAAAGCTAATTAGCTTTTAGACAACCAATGTGGTGTCTAATGTGCCCATCATGCTGCTTGTCAAATAAAAACAGCTTCTATTCTTCGTGAGCAGTGATTTTTTCCAGCCCCATTTATATTTATTGTCTTGGATCACATACATTGCCAGCCAATATTCTTGTTTGCTTCTGCTTCTATCAGAGCATCTGTGGTTTCTTCTCTCCCTTTCCCAAGTATCATATGATAGATAAATGAGAAAGAGCAGCAAACAGCTTTATATTACAATGTAGGCATTCACCCTCTACACAGTGATAAGAAAGATATATAACCTGCTTAGGCTATACATAAAAGTGTACATCTGTTGGCCGTATATTTTGGATGCCAGTATAAAAATGTATTCTGACAGCAGACAAGAAAATTTGGGTGGAAACCATCATAGCTTCCCCAATATATGTTTAATCTGCTCGCACTAAATATCTGACAAGGGCTTCTGAATATACAGTTCATATATAGGGAAATGCCATTCCTGCAATTTATTGGTGCAGATGGAAACGTTCCTGAGCAGTACTTACATTGAAAAACTACTGTGTTCCTAGGTAATTCTTCAAGCATGTTTTAAGTTTGATATTAGAAGGGATTTAGAAAAATAAGGGGAGCTTAACTGTATTCTCCCAGGTAATCTGTTTATAACATATGAGCTCTTCTTTGTTTTAGAAGATGGTAACAGCTAATCTCTGGCTCAAAAATTTAACAGGATTTGGCTTTATTGGACAGGAGACCACCAAGGAATCCCCTTGGCTGTGAAGCTAGATTGGGATGCCAATAGGAACAACAAAAAAGCCACAACCGCTACAATTATTGTATTGTTGGAAGAAACTGCAAAGATGCATCTCTGTTCCTGGCATCTGAGATTTGTAAAAATATTTTCAGAAGATGAAGTCTATCCCGAATACGGCAGCCTTCTGCAGCTGTCCTGTTGTTAGTCCTTCTAATTACAGTGTCTCCAGATGCTGACTCAGTGTACGGGATATTTCTCCCAGGGCGCCGATTATTATAGGGATCACTTTCGTTGGCTTTTTCCACAGCCATTGTATTTCAATCTGCAGATCCCTATACTTCGTGATCTTTTCTAATTCTTTTTCATCAATATGACTGTCCCCTGGGATCAAGATTTTGACGAAGTGCACGAAATTGGGCCCAATGATGATAATATCTGGCTTATTGCACTCAAGGCTCTTATCCATCTGTATTTTAAAGTCCCACAGAATATATATACATATATATATTACATTACAAGTGAAAAATATCTTACTTTTACAAACAGATAAAAACTGAGCTGTAGACCTTACTGTCAACAGATTCACTCCTGCAAAGAACCTGATCAAAGAAATGTTGCAGTATTCAGTAAATTTAGGAAAATACTTACAGCTCTTTAATCTAGCGGTCACCAACTGGTGGTCCGTGGACAACTGTTGGTCCGTGAGAACGTTTTGGTGGTCCACAAAAAATTATTTGCATTTTTATATTGCACTAAATACTATTTTTTAAAATCATATTAGTAGTCCACAGGATTTAAAATTATGAATTTAGTGGTTCCTAAGGTCCAAAAAGTTGGTGACCCTTGCGTTTAATCCATATACAAATACACCTAAAAATGCACTGCAAAAACAAGTTGAACAGCTGCCCATATTTTAATTATAGCAAAAAAGGACAAGGTAATAGGAAGATGAACACTCAGAGTGATAAACCCGGAATTTATTTAGTGTAAGTGTATTTTTAATTCAACTTCAATAAGAAAATATGACTAATTTAAATTGTGTGCAATTTATACTCACTTTTTTCCTTTTTACGTACTGAAGAATCATTTCCAAAAAAACTGCTGTCATATTTAACACCAGCTTTACACTGAAAAATAATTCAGAGGGCACTGAAAATAAGTAACTGTACCATTAGTAGCTACTGGTTTTTCTTGGCAAGATTTCAGTCTCTCCAAGTGCAAAGAGCAACCCCATGGTTACCGGGTAATTAGTTAAGCGATGAGGAATGGCAACCAACACTCAGAAAATGAAATTATTCAGGAATACAATTGCCCCATCTGTTATGCATATTATAGATTCAAGAATAAAGGGTGCTCCGTGTAGCATTTTAGATACACAAATCTTTCACTGGATGGACCAAAGAGCCAATTATTACAAAGCCTTTTCAAGTTCTACCAATAGAATCTATTACTCTAAGTAAGAAAGTGGTGGCATTATTGAGGGTTTTATATCTGAGAATGGAGGGGGAGGTATGACGTGAATGGCAGGTTTGATTTGGGGGGTTGTTATTGAGGGAAATTGTGGGTTGAGCAGTACAATTTTAGGTCTGTGGATAAGAATGGAAATTGGAGCATTTTGCCTCCCATTTCTATCATTTTAGAGGAAAGAAAATGAAAGCCCATACCACAAAAAAAATCCTTCCAGTCATGTGGTTCCTTCAACTTCTGAAAGTGATGACTTATGACCAGATTTTTCATTATGATCATAAGTCAAGGACTACTGTACTCTACTGTAAGAACTACTGAAACTCTAAAGATAAAAGAAGGGTAAAAACAGGTACTATGAGATAATTGTCAGATTTGCCCTTTTTACTTAAAAAAAGCATCATGCTAATTCTTATTTTTGAGGTCTTTTTAATCTAAACAAGACTGAATTATTCAGCTTCAGAATTCTAAAGGTAATGCCTCCAAGTCAAACTCAGCCATTGTGTATGACATAGATCAGGGGTGTCAAACTCAAGGCCTGGGGGCCAGATTTGGCCCACAGGGTGCTTAGATCTGGCCCAGGGGCCACCCTGGAAACAGCAAATGACAGGCCTGTGATGCCTATGACAGTGAAAATGGAGCTCGGGAGGGCCCTGCGTCACAGCCGAAGAGGGAGCCTGTTTTCATTGGCAGAGCACTTGGGCCACCACAGATGCCCCAACATGATTGACGCTGAGCTGACCACACCCACCCTGGCCCAGAGGTCAAACACAATCCTGATGCGGCCATCAATTAAATTGAGTTTGACACCCATGATATAGAACAGAACAGAATAGAATCATAAGGTACAACACTTAATAGGGTACAGATAAGCAATCAAATCATATTAGGAATATATAAATATATAAGTCAATATAAATCATAAGGATACAAGCAACAAAGTTACAGTCATAAGTGGGTAGAGATGGGTGATGGGAACAATGAAAAAATTAATAGTAGTACAAACTTAGTAAATAGTTTGACAGTGTTGAGGGAATTATTTGTTTAGCAGAGCGATGGCATTCTGGAAAAAAAACTGTTCTTGTGTCTAGTTGTTCTGGTGTAAAGGTTTCCCTCACACATATATGCTAGTCATTTCTGACTCTAGGGGCCGGTGCTCATCTCCATTTCTGGTGTGCAGTGCTCTATAGTGTCGTTTTGAGGGTAGAAGTTGAGACCGTTTATGTCCAGGATGTAAGAGGTCTGTAAATATTTTCACAGCCCTCTTTTTGACTCGTGTAGTATACAGGTCCCTCAATGGAAGGCAGGTTGGTATCAATATGTATTGTATCCATGCAATTTTCTGGGCAAAAGAAGAAAACTAGCTTGAACATCTTTCTTCCAGAGTATTGTCCATTTTCAGAGTTCACTTTACTTTTAAAATATGGGTACAAAGAACTTATATGCCCATATTCCAGTCACCTTTCATTACCACTTTGCCCTGTTATAGCCAAATGTTTCATAACATGATGTATTCATTATCTATCATAATTGTTTCAAAACTTAATTTTGTTTCTTAAATTAATATGGATTTGTCCTTAGGAATGAAAATCCACACAGGGAATTTTTTTTTAAAAAAAAATCAGCATAATGGAGTTTCATCCAAAAATAATGATTTGTTTTTACTGTTCATATTCCATAATGGAACTTTATCTGAATTGATGTTTCTTAGTCTATCAGTCAGTGCAGCAAGCACAAATTACTTCCTTAACTTCCATGACTTAGATGAGCCTGATTTTATTAAATTACATTAAGAAAAATATTGTAATATATTCTTCAAATTAAATCCAAAACAAATAAAAGTCATACTTCATGTTAACTTTAATCGAAATTATCAAACTGAATATAAATGTACTTTATCAAATGAAAACCAGCCATATTCTATAATAATTTTTAAATGATTATTGAAACCCCCCCTAATAAAACAAGTCAAATTCATCTTTATAGCAAGTTTGCATGTAACATTTTACGTGCGTTTATGTGATTTACTTATTTAAAAATAACAACTGCAAATCTTAGCATTGTCACATTATAATGTGGTAGTCCTCAATTTATGACTAAAATTGAGCCCAAAATATTCATTTCTAAGCAAGGTAGCTGTTACAGGAATTGTGCCCTTTTCTACAATCTTTTCTGCCTCAAATGTTAAGCGAATCAGTGCAGTTATTAAGTGAATAATATGGTCCATAAGCAGATCTGGCTCCCCCCATTGATATCTGGCTCTCCCCATTGATACCTGGCATCTAGCGTGTATTTACAATGGTTGCAGCCAGGGGTGAAATCTAAAAATTGTTGCCATCGGTTCTGTGGGTGTGGCTTGGTGGGCATGGCCAAGTTGACGTCATGCATGTCACTCACTCACATCATGCTGCCCAAGCTAATTTCGGAGCATTCTTGTGACCCACTCTCCAGCCTGGAGGGCTGTGCATCCCCCTCCCACTAATCCTCCGTATAAACTGCCTTTTGCAAAGGCAGACCTCCCCTGCAGGGCGACCCAAAGAGCGGAGGGGAATGCTGCAGAAAAAGACAGCGTGGAAGGCAGGCAAGCATGGCAGGGCCACAGATCGGTTTGGTGGTGTGGCCAGCCAGCAATTGCTACCGTTTCTGCGAACCTGCCCCAATCTCTGATACCAGTTCTACCAAAGTGGTCCAAACCAGTAGCATTTCACTTCTGGTTGCAGCATCCTAGGGTCATGCAATAGCCACTTACAGACTTTCCAGAAGGGCCTCTGAGAACTCAAGTCAATGAGAGAAGTCAGATTTGCTTAACAACCACTGCAAAGAAAAAGGCTGTAAAATTGGGCGTGACTCCCTTATTGACCACATTGCTTAGCAATCTGGTCTCAATTGTGGATCAAGGACTACCTGTAGTCCATCTCTGGATTGAAGATCTCTTATTAGAATTAGAAAATCCTATAGCATGGATGGTCACTGCCTTTGAGTGGTCTCTTGACCTGATTTCTTATACCCTTGAACAGGGGTCCCCAGCCCCATGGTCCGTGGACTGGCACTGGTCTGTGGCATGCCAGAAACCGGTCTGTGTAAACTAGTGAAACTCTGAAACACCTCTTTCCATGGAACTGGCCCGCTGCTCAAAAGGTTGTCGTTGCCCAGAACCTCCCAGAATCAGATTACTATCATTGCTGAAACTCAGCAATTTTCAAAAGAATTAGCATTCACACCACCTTCCTCGGACACTCCTCTCCAAAATATGATAGTTCAGTCACTAAAAACAACACTACAGAAATTATAGTCCTTAGCAGCAAAAAGATGCTGTGGCTCATTCAAGGAACTGTGACCAGCCACAGCATATATTTTACATTAAAAAGGTAAAGGTGCTAGTCATTAATAGATCCATTTCAAAGCCGAAGAGCCAGCACTGTCCGAAGACATCTCCGTGGTCATGACTCGACGCCAAAGGTGCACAGAATGCTGTTACCTTCCCACCAAAGGTGGGTCCTATTTTTTCTACTTGCATTTTTACGTGCTTTCAAAACTGCTAGGTTGGCAGAAGTAACAGGACCTCACCCCATTACAAAGCACTAGGGATTTGAACTGCTGAACTGCCGACCTTCCGATCGACAAGCTCAGCTGTCTTACCCACTGAGCCACCATGTCCCATCTTACATTAGATGGACTCAATACAAGATAGTTCATATCTCTAGCAACCACTCGAAACATTAAGGGCTTTATGCTGCTTGCCTTTCAATAAAGAAAGGAAATCTGTCTTGTTTTCCTGATACAATCTACAAACCCTGTAGGGCACAACTTAGTTTTCTTAACTAAAAACCTACTGCAGAAATCTGAGAATGTGCTTAAAGTTAAAAACAAAAACAGAATGCATTAGTTTACAATATATGCATCTAGCATATCCTGGTCTCCAAGTTTTACAAGAAACAAGACTGGTATTTTAAATGAGCTACATTCTGCAATTACAGGGTCCCCGTGCCAGGAGAGACTTTAGTCATTTGCTTAGTAACAAACCAAAATGAAATCCTTCAAATTTGGTTTTCATACAATGTTATTTTGTTTTATAACTAGATTTTTTTTCAAAGGTTTCTGTTTTTAAGAAAATTATGCATAGTATTTAAATATACCACTTTTTCTATATATAGGGTTCATGTTACTAAAATAGCACTGCTTAAATCCATGGGTGGAAACCCAAGAGTATATAGAAATAGTTCAGAAATCTTATATGTATGGTATGATTAAATATTTCATTTTACATGCAAATTCTATAGAGAACATCAGTATCTTATGGATTGTAGCCATTTTGCAGTTCAAACACCTTTAAAAAGACAGTAGGCGTGATTTCTGGAAAGCTTACTAGCTGTAGTAATTTAGATGGAAGATTTCTTGAAATTACATTTTCAAGCAAAGATTCTATATAATCACAAATGCAACGCAAACTATAAACAAAATGAGAAATAAGCACATCAGGAAAGTGGAGCTTGTAGCAAATGTTTTTTTAAAAAAAAATCAGTTTTGAACATCCAGCATAGCTGATCCAATTACTCCAACTGAATTATACCTGAAAACCGAATAGCAGCCAGTACAGTTCTTGTAGCACAGGCAGTCCTCATTTAACGACTGGCTGCTTAACAACCATTCAAAGCTGCAACTAAAGACTAAAAATAAGTTACTATATGACCTCATAATTATGATTTCTGGACATGAACCCTTGGTCAAGTGATCACACTTTGGGCAGTTGGCAACTGGGTCACATTTAGGATGGGTAGCAGTGTCCTGTGGTCACACAACTGTGATTTGTGATTTCTATTTTTCCAGATAGAAAATGGCAAAAAAAACCCAACCGTTGGATATGCTGGTCCCATTTAACAACCACGTAGTCTGCTAAATTACTGTATGATTTGCTAAACAACTGCATTTACAATCATCATAAAAACAATTGTACAATCTAGTCAGGTCATGACAATGATTTATAACCAACTTGCAGGACTAATTGTGGTTGTTAAGCAAGGACTACCTAGAGTGGTATTATATCAGTGATGGGTTGCTCCCGGTTCAGACCGGTTCGGGCGATCCGGTAGCGCTGACCAGATAATGTCACCAAACCAGTTATTACCATTTTCAGTTGGGCCCTCCCGCGCACCCTCACACAATTTTTTTTTCTGAAGCGGAATCAGCGCGGCAGAGCTCACTGCTGCACCTCACACCTCCAAAAATGTTGTGAGCATGCTCAGTAGAGCGCAGACCAGCATGCTTTGCGTGGGTGCATACCAAACATGCTCTACTGCGCATGTGAAGAGCATGTATTTGCCGTGTGTGCTCCAATGTGCATGTGCAGAGAGCATGTTTGATGCGTATGCAAAGCATGCTGGTCTGCACTTTACTGCACATGAGCGGAGTGCACAAAGCATGCTGGTCCCGAGTGTGCGAGAAGAGAACCAGTAGTAAAGGTAAGTTGGACCCACCCCTGTATTATAAGGGTGAATTAAGATGTACCCCAGAGGTGGGCTTCGCATAATTTAACAACCGGTTCTCACAGAATCAAATATGTGACCGTGTGCATTGTGCAAAAGCCTTCATGACCACATTGGCTACCTGTTCCTCAAGGAAATGTGATCACTTGACCAAGGGTGGGTGTGCACCAGTCATAACTATGAGTTCATAAGTAACTTTTTTTAGTCTGTTGTAGCTTTGAATAATTATTAAGCGGCTAGTCGTTAAAGGAGGACTACTTAGGCCTGTGATGGCGAACCTATGGCACACAGGTTGCACACGGAGTCATACTTGTGGGCACGCAAACACAGCTCTGACACGCATGTGCACAATGGCTAGCTAATTTTTGGGCCTTCTGGACCCACCAGAAGTTGGGAAACAGGCTGTTTCTGGCGTCAAGTGGGCCTCCAGGGGTGGTGGGGAAGCCCATTTTGCCCTCCCCAGACTCCTAGAGAGGCTCCGGAGCCAGTGAAGAGCAAAAAACGGCCCTACCAGGGCGCATAGAATTATGGATGTGGACACGTAGGCGACTCCTCCTGCTACACTCCCCCCCCCCCACTTTTGGCACACAATGGCAAAAAGGTTAGCCATCATTGACTTAGGCTATATAAGAACTACACTGGCTGCTATTTGGCTTCCAGCTATAATTCCAAGATAAAAGAGTAATTTGATCAGCTATGCTGGATGTTTAAAGCTGATTTAAAAAAGAAAACAAAAACCCTTTGCTGCAAGCTCCCCTTTCCTAATGTGCTTATTTCTCATTTTGTTTACAGTTTGCATTGTATTTGTGGCTCTATTTGAGAAGCACAATGCCATCCAGAGCTAACAATGGAATCTCTAGGTAGTGTTGCTTAGGATGGGGAAGGGCTCTGGCAGACCTATGACACTAGGGTCATAGATTGAACCGCAATTATCCACAACTGGACCAAAGAAAAAACTCCAGCCAGAAAGCAAGAAAAACAAAGATACCCTCTTCTTTAAGAATAACTAGCTTTAAAAAAAGGTGCACATTTGGTTAATGTATTTTAAATATCCATCCAGTTAGCAAACTTTCAACGAAAACAATTTCTTTTAACTTCCAAGAACATGGCAACATCTGGAAATATTACTGGATTGCTGGATAAATTGCAGATACCTTTCCATATAAGGTGAAAAATGTACTAAAGTTCTTAATGCCATATTACACATCTTTTCCAGCCTATTCATAACAGTCAGTTGAAAACTACACAGATTTGGGGGAAAAAATAGTAATTTTAATTGTGATGTTGTCAATGCATTCCATATTTACCATAATGTATTGTTTATACTGACATTCATTTTAACGCACTGGTTTAAGAGATCAGGTCAAAAACCAGGAGCCTGGTCCCACATTAGGCACAAAGCCGGCTGGGTGTCCTTAGGCCAGTGGTGTGGTTTCAAAATATTTTACTACTGGTTCTGTGGGTGTGGCTTGGTGGGCGTAGCTTGGTGGGCGTGGCAGGGAAAGGATACTGTAAAATCTGCATTCCCTCCCCACTCCAGGGGAAGGATACTGTAAAATACCCATTTCCTCCCTATCAGCTGGGGCTTGGGAGGCAGAGAATATATGGGGGTGGGGCCATTCACAATTTTTACCTCAGATTCCCCAAACTACTCAAAATTTCCGCTACCGGTTCTCCAGAACTGGTCAGAACCTGCTGAAACCCACCAGTGCCTTGGGCTAGTTACTCTTTCTCAGCCCTAGGAGGGAGGCAAGGATTAATGTGATTGTGACAATAAATCACAATCTCGAATATCAAACATAATTGAGGGGGGAGGAAATGGGGGAATAATTTACATTAAACCTGTGTCAGTACAATTCTGGACCAGAATACAACTAGTCCTTTACTTATGACCAGTTGCTTAATACTGGTTTGAAGTTCCAATGGATCCCTCAAAAGCTAATTATGACCCAGTTTCACAGTTACAAAGTCTTTCCACCCACCTGTGTTCACATGCCTGCAATTATGGCCATTGGCAGTGTTCCATGGTCAAATATCCATGATTTACATTTTTTTTGTGGAAACTGGTATTTACTTCTAGTTTACAGAAAAAAAGCACCTGATAGGGTACAATAGATTTCTTAGTGCGGGAACTGCATAATGTCCACGCCTTTGACTTTACAATCTGCTACATTTGCTTAATGCGGGGATTTTACAGCCTGTGGGCCACATCCAGCCTGTGAACAGTCCTAGTCCTGCTCACTGAATCAGTGATAGTGGCGTACTGGTAGAAATGGGGAGTGGAGCAGCAGCAATTGGGAGGGGGGGTTTGGAGGCAACATCAACAAAGGATAGGGCAGCAGGGCTGCAATAGTAGCAAGGGTGGGGGCACAGCACTGGGGGGTGAGATGCAGTGGTGACCATTCACAACAATCCCAGTTTCTCACATGGCCTCTTGGGAAAATTAATTGTCCACCCCTGCTTTAACATCTGCTGCAAAAAGGTTGTAAAACCAAACATCCTGTCACGTGTGACCTCTTTATGACCATTACTTAGGACCATAATTCACAGGCACCATTATGGTTGTAAGCCAAGCACTACATGTACAAGAGTTCAGTAGTTAGAATGCAGTATTGCAGGCTAACTGCTGGCTGCCTGCAATTTAGCAGTCCGAATCTCACCTAGCTCAAGGTTGACTCAATCTTCCATCCTTCAGAGGTTGATAAAATGAGGACCCAGATTGTTGGGAGCAAAATACTGACTCTGTAAACCACTTAGAGAGGGCTGTAAAGCACTGTGAAGCAGTATATAAGTCTAAGTTCTGTTGCTATTCCACATATTGCTCATACAATGATATCCGTTGCCAGACTGTAACACATCTTATCATTTAGGCTACTTTAACATGCTAAGCAAGTTATGATTTGTGCCTTCAAGTGGGACATATCAAACTCCTCCTAGGGTTCATGTTTCTAAAAAAAAAAGGACTCTGGAAAAGAAATCCTCCTTCTTTACAATGGAAAATATGCTCAGAAACAATAGGAATTATTTTGTCACACGAATGCAACTAATGAACATCCTCGTTAAGAGAATTTTCAAAAAAAGGCTCAAAAAAAAAGACAAAACACAGGACCTGTGAAATTAACAGAAGGGATGGGGCTATAAATATCCTGCCCAATTTCTAACAAGCCGTCTGCGAATGGTGAGTGGAGCAGAACATTCAACACCTGCAACACCCACAAGCATTATTTCCCTATGGTTCAGCTAAAGACACCCATCCTTCCATTTCATGTTTTGTAGCCCTGGAACACACTGGAAAGGCAATTTTAATCAAGGCAACCCAATTCTTTTGAAAATACTGACCTGGGTATGTATATTGCATACTGTATGTACAACGTTGTAGTAGAAGGGGGAGGGGGACAGATATTCCTATTTTTTTTCCTTGCGATATTAATTGTTCAGAGCTTTTTTATTTATTTCAATTTATATTGCAGCCAATTCAATGACTCTGTGGATCACAATATAATGTACCATTAAAAAGTCTAATGCAAAACAGAATAAGATGGGATCTAGTCAATGTATATAATTTATTTTATTTATTTATTATTTTAATTTATATACCGCCCCATCTCCAAAGACTCAAGGTGGTTGACAGCAAAAAATTTTTTTAAAAAAATACAGAACAGTGTACAACCTAAAATAATTAAAATAATTAAACTAAGGTGTCCTCCTACTAAACCCAACTAAATAATCATAAGTACAAATAAAGATATGTTCAACAAGAAGCCTCATCCATCTAAATCGGGGATTCACAACCTGTGGCTCTTTGACCCCTCAGACGCAGCTCTCTGCCGAACCAGTAAACTTCTGCAGTTCAGCAAACCGGCTGATCCCACCACTGTCTGGACTCTCACCTTCTCTCCCAGCCATTCCTTGTCTGGCCTGAGAAGGCAAGGGCGACAGGAGGGGATGGAGAAGCAGCTGGGTCTCATCTCTTCCTGGGTCTCGCAGAAACTTCTTCTAGCCCTTGTTAGTGCTAGGTATGCCTCAGTCACTTGAATAAAGAAGCTCAGGGAAGGATGAAAATGGGGCCGGCCCCGCTGAAGCTTGCATGCCCACCTCGGGGGAGTCAGGCTCAGAGAAAGAAAGAGCACCCTCACCAAAGACGCTCGCTCATCAGGCTTTGCTATGCTTTGGCCGAGCCCAACTGCCCACTTGAGGGTCTCCATGCTCATGTGCACCCTCCCAGCCCTGCCACAGCTGGCCAGGGGTGGTGTGAGGAGGAGGGTTGTCTTTCGGGAAGCTCAGGCTTGCTCTTCAGCCAGCCCGGATTTCCAAAAAGTTGCCAAGAAGAAAGAAAAGGAGTAGCAAAGAGCCCCAAGGAGAGCTCATCAAGTCGGCCCAGCCTCAGCTTTCCAACAGAGAAGAGACACACACAGAGATATACACACAGAGAGATACAAAGAGGGAGAGAGGAGAGGAGAGGGAGGGAGGGACGGAAAGATAGAGGGAGGGAAGGAAAGATAGAGGGAGG